>JAHWFP010018070.1:0-45875 GCA_023313725.1 Lithobius niger
GTTACATCTTGTTCTGTAGAAGATTTCTGGAAGCACTTAATCAGCATAAATCTTCACAAATTCATGTAGCGGTCCTACCCCTAAACTTGCTTATTCAACATGGCGACCTGATAAGGTGGTTGTTGAGTGTGTGAGTTTGTTTTTATTTTTTATTTTTAACCTTTGAAAATGGAGCCAACCACTGTATTGCTCCGAAATACTAGGTACCGGTGTTTTAAACGTTTTATGCATCGAGCTTGAGTGTCTTTTTTAATAATAATAATATCAACCCTTTTTTAAACTCACTGTTGAGGTAAACAATATCTAAACCAAAAACAATAAATTGTAAGCCAATAAACCACCAAGTTTAAGCGATTGAATGTATGTGATATTAAAAATGAGCTACGTTTCCACTCATCTGACATACAACCCAAAGTTAACACTTGGTGCATTGCTATACTTTTTCCAACTGAATGGTTTGGCAATGTCCTAGTTTTTCGAATAAGCATATGTTGTAGACTTTATTATAATACTGATAAAGATGTTTGGTACGGTAACATTTGTTTGAATTAGCTTTATTTAATTCCATTTACTTTTTATAACTCTGACTGTGACATTTTATTGATCCACTGCAAAAATACGTGTTATACTTGACGCGCTAGCAAGGTAAATTAAGTTCATTAAGAGAGGTAATCTCTTCTGGATTTTCTGGATTTTCTTAGTGTAGAGAGTAATTTTACTGTTGCAAATATTGTTGAAAGTTGTATTGATGCAAATTGTTTTTATTTTGCCTGATCAATTTAATTGTTTGATTGACCAATTGATTCTTTCTACATTGATGTTTTATTTCTCTCCATTAAATTCAAATCTAATTAATCTGAGAGCAATGCCGTACTTGTCATTTGCCCAACATACGTAAAAATAACATTAACTGATAAACAACAATAATAACTAATATCTATAAACTATGTTATCATGGAGGTAACATTCGACCAGTGTTTCGTTTCGTGTAGCTTGAAACAATAACGAAACAGCAATGTTAACAAAACAATGAACTTAGCAGCAACATGCATGTGTCAATCTTGAAATTGGTTGTGGGCCTTCTAAAGGAAAGGCTTCAATTTCCAAAATGTTAAATTGGGGTTGTATATCTGATGAGTGGGTACTTGGCTCGTTTTGTATCACAGACGTTAGTGGTATAAGTAATGCTAATACTACATCACTTCATCTGTTACCATTCTGTAGTATTATGAAGTGATTTTAGTTTAAATTCGAGCAAAAAATCTCGGATGTCACACAACAATACAGCAACGAGCAGCAGATGGCAGCAGATACATGAGATTCTACTTTCTCATATCCAGTTGTATACATGGTCATGATTCCTTGGTCAGCGATGTTTTAGATGTAGGGCACAAAAGTATAAAAGGCGATGAAGCATGAATCGTTATGCAGTAATCACAAGCCCTGATACAACAACATCTCGGTACATCGACATCAACCCATCCCGGTACACATTACGTAATTATTAACGGATAGCAGATAATATTATAAATTAATTTTATTACCTGAAATCAAAAAGGATACAATAACTTTTTTATTTTATAATTTTAGCTTTTATCATGTATTCAGAAATTCCTCTGGAATACGTGAAATTGAGTCCTCTCGCTTTTTCTGCTAAGCAGTTAAGCCCTAAGAGTGCCGATTTCGATTTGTTTTCTACATGGCATACGGTTTTACTCCCCTAAAACATAAAAGGATTATAAATAGATGTAGCAATAATCCCACCACCTGGCCACTACTATAGGATATCAAGTCGATCACCCATTGTATAAAACAATGGAGTATCGTTCTTACAAGAGTAATTGAAGAAGGCTACAGAGGAAATGTCTCCGTGGTGTTGTACAATATTACCAATAGTGCACATAAAATAAGAAGGGGAGAGATCGATATACTAAGATGATTGTTGAGAAAATCGCCAACTGTAAGGCAAAAGAGCAACTATAGAGCAGTTGTTCCTAGGCTGTTGTTTCCTTTAGGCTTAACTTCATCCCAGGGAAGCACCTCGAGTGGTATTGAAAATGGAAAAAATCAAAAATCAGAATACTGCACACAAAAACACAGAAGTCATGATGTGTCGGAGTATACTGCATTCCGTTATTAAGCAAAATAAAGGAATAAAATGCGTGATATTAATTCCTAAAAAGAGAAATAATAAAAAACTGCATTTACAGCTTAAAGTGACAACAAATTCCAGAAACCTTATTCTATACAGCATAATTAAATTTCCATTGTAAATGACGATATCCTGTTTGTTACAAAATGTTCGGCAAGGCACAGTGCTCCTATTTAATGTTGCTGTAGGCCATGCATCATGACGCACATAAAATCTTTGCACATAGGGATACTTGGTTCAAACTTATTTCAATATATCAATAGTAACTCTTTGTTTCGTTAAGGTAATTCATTTTTTTTCAGGTCTTGCTCTATGAGAAGGATAATCTTAGTATCTTAAAATTATTAATGATGCGTAGCACTACAGTAATACGAGTCGAAAAAACAAGAACCTATCTCAATATTCAGCCCTCTCAGGTAAGTCACAATTGATGTTCAATTTCTTGAGAAAATTGCCACTTATTTTACATAACATTTACAGTTTATTAGACGAAAGAATAGTATTCAACCTTGCAGTGAAGAATCTTCAAACACTGTAAGATGTTTATTGGATTGCTTACAACACACTCTCCAGTCTACAACAAAAATTAACTTATGCAGGTAAAACAAATAAAAAAAACAATTAATTTCTTTATATTGATTATTGTTCGTGAAATGTAACTTATTATTGGATTTCTAGGTTACCCTTCATGGACTCATTTTATGACATACCTGTTTGCAAAACTGTGAACGAAACCACTCAAATGATGTCGACACTTTTCAATGCAACACTCACTTATCAGCGAAAGGAATGTTCATGCCCAGAAGTTTGTCATGATGTACAATACAGCATGGTTGCTAACACCGAACCACTTTACTCTGAAGAATTCGTGCAGGTTCTAATCAGCATACCAGAAAACAAAATATTTGTCAGTCAGCAGGAAATGAGTTATTATTGGATTCCTTTTTGTTGCGATGTTGGAGGAACTCTTGGACTTTGGCTTGGACTCTGTCTTCTCCATCTTCTCGAAATCACTGGTTCTCGAGTTTCAGACCTCTTCCAGTTTTGCTCCAAGAACTTCGGTTTCTCCACTTCAAACTGCTCAACAGAGAAGGGACTGAATACGAAACTGAAAGAATCACTTGAACCATCACTTGAAGTTGTTGGTTTCCGACATATTATCAACGGGAATACAAGATTTGCTCTACGAGCTTTCTGGTTGATAGTTTCTGCAACGGCAATGTCTATAACTATTTATATATGCAGCGAAAGGATTTCTTGGTATTGTTCAAATCCAGTCACATATTCTATGTATTATGTCACTGAAAAAAGTGCCCTTTTTCCTCTTATGACATTTTGTCCTGAACCCACTGATGTAATTGCTCCTGCTGTTAATCCAGTTTTGTTCGACCCCTCAATTGAAATGCACTACGATTACAGAGAACAATGGGTTAACAAAGTACGAAAACAGCAAGTATAATGATTTTGTTACCTTTACTTCCTAATTACATGTTGTTACACATAAAATAATTCCATTACAGCTTTCTCAGTTGCACCTTAACTCCAGTACTGATGCTCTGAAGTTCCTGGACAGCAACACTATAGACATTTGGGATATATGGGATGCATCAAGAATTTTTTTTCATGATTTTTACCTGCAGATCCAGGTAAGGTGCAAAGGGAAAAACTGATACTTCCGATCTTTTTTTGGGTGGGGGAGGTAATGAATGGAGTTCAGATATTAAAAGAAAAGAACACACTTTCATGCTTAAAAACTGCTAAGGCATGCACTACGTTTACATAAGCTTTGAAAAATATATTCTTAGCAACATTAACTGTTTAGTAGACATGAAAAAACATTACAACGAACGTAGCTCGTCGAAGAGTCCATGAGGTGAAGTAATACAGTTCACTCTTTCTTTTCTTTCTTTCTATGTAATACAATGGAAATATCCGAAGTGATTTATTGAGCCCTGCTTTATGCTGGGGTCTGCCGGAACGCAATGGATAAATGTTTGGTTTCGTGGAAGAGCTGAGGTTTACCTGACTTCAAAGGGTTCTACGAGTTTCTCACATAAGATTTTCAGACGAATTGTAATAATAAAGGCGACATTTCCAACAAATATATCTTAATAACTAATTTTTGAATCAGGTTGAATTTATTTTGCAATGAACTATTTTAGTAACCAACTTCAAACCCCTTACGGTGACTTAACTAACACTACGGTGACTTGCTAAAATTAATTTCATTTGGTTTAGCACAATTTGGAGTTTCTTTCTCCCTTTACTCAGAAGGGAGAAAGTAAGCTGCTCCCTTTACTCAGAACAGCAAAAGTACGCTGCTAGCAGTTTTCCACTGTCGCAATTCTGTATGAAATGCTACTGATAGCGAATATCATATTCCTATGGCTAATCAAGCTCCGATGCCAAGAGCAGTGAAGTATTGAGCAAAAAGTCCCCCGACTGATTATTGGGGATTGTTAACAGCCTAGGCTAACAATGTAATTAAGAGTAAGAAACTAACCTCCGACACTTACCAGACTGACTGCATACTTATTTGAGGATGCACAGACTTTAAACCATCTTTAACTTTACCGCAATGAAAACAAGTGTTTACTTCACTGCAGGTCTTGGATGCATTGTCGGGTACATGCATTCTGTTTTGCTGAAATATGAGTGGCAATGCTTTATCATGCCTTGCCTATTAAACGTAGCTACAATTCGCTGACTGGCAGTTTTCCATGGTTGTGTCTGAAGGAGATGCTCCTTGTTGAGAATTTGCATCATGTAGAAAATTCTACTTATCACGATTCGAACAGCATGACCCTCTTTATTACTATAGTGAACAACAATAATCTGAAGGTCGTTAACGCCAAACTATATATATTTACTGAATATCTTAGTCATGCTCGATAAATATAAATAGCAAGCTTAACAATGGATGGTCTGATTCAATGTTAGAACCATATTCTGTCCCTGGTAGCAAAAACTATTAGAATTTCTGTTGGGAAATGAGACGCGTTTTTATTTCTCTTGTTCACCAAAGGAATCTAAACTGCAACACTTACTTATCTGATTTACACACTTTATAGAGGATGCACAGATTTGAAATATTTTAAACTTTACCTCAATGAAAGTTTCCTTTCACTGCTGATCCTGGATGCAACATCAGCATCATGTGTTCTGTTATGCTGAAACACGAGTGCCAATCTTTCACAGGTGATGCCTATTAAACCTAGCTACAATGCAGTGACTCACAGCTTTCCATGATTGTGCCTGACGAGGATGTTCATCATTGAGATTTTCATCTTGTTCAGAATTTTACTCATCACGATTTCAACAGCATCATGTTTTAACAATAAAATATAATGAACTGCAACAATTCTACAGGTAGGGAAAGGCCAAACTTTGGTCGATCCCGACCTACATATACTGAATTATATTAGTGTGCTCTATAAAAATAAGTTGCACGCTTAACAATGGGAGGTCTGAGTTAATGTTAGTATAACATTCTGTCCCCAAGTAGAAAAAAGTTTTCGAATTTCGTTTTGGAAACGCGATACTTTTTAGTCCCCTTATTCACCAAAGGGTTAAGCAACAGTCACGATAACATAAACGCAATGAAGCTCTTCTCACAAAAAACATGTTTAACAATAATCATTAGACTGAAATGTTGAAATCGGAAGAGAAACAATTTATCATCTGCTTTTATCGTAGAGAGATCTAACATTGGCTCATCCCTGATGGCCAGCACATAGTTTATTCTTAATAAAATACAAGCTAATACCTACACCTATTATACTACGTTCAACCCACCCATTATTAAAATGCCATATTTGCATGGCTGGAGCAGTGACCAACAATCGTTAGGAATGGATTCAAACTTATTTTGCACACTCAGAAAACTGACAATACGGCCATCTTCGTAAAGCAATATACTAGTTTTGCATTGCTGCTATGGATATCCAATATTACTACATGAAATGCTATTATGTTTAACTGTTGCAACAGTACCAGCGTCATCATTGTTACTCGATTGCCCCTTTGGCAGGGAAAGAAATAAGATATTGTCCCGTCAGAACCAAAATTTACACCAATACACAACATGTAATATTTTTAGCAAATATGCGTACTTGGCCAGACTGGAAGTGATGTCACAGATGACGTGACCTGACTGGAAGTAACGTCACGATCTAAGATGGCATGCCCCAAAATTACTACAGGTTATTTTTGGTATCCAGTTCGTATCTAAAACGTGTTGAAACATCATCTACATGCAACCAAACATTCTAGACACGCCAAAACATGGTATGACAGGTCAAACAATTAATAAATGAAATCCAGACACGTGTAAGGGTGTTAGACTGGTTAATAATGCTATATTACTCATACAACTTTGTTTTGTTCATCTGTATCGTAAAGTGAGCCAGTGAAATCCAGTGCAAGCCAGTTTTGGACTCCCATAATGCTTCTTCCACCCTTCCTACCTTGCAGCCAAAGACAAACAGTGGAACAACTTGGCTGCATGCCTAAATAGCTGTTTGATGAAAGTAAATTGGGCCAATGCTAAAATCAGCGAGTGACCTCCAATGAAGTGGTATTTTTAACGGGAACCACTAATTTATAGCAAGCAAAAAAATTGAGTAGACACATTGCTTCAGCTGCCAACTTCCTCCTCGTGTTTATTGAAATGAGACATCAACGTTATTTTTACAGGCTATTCACGGTCGGGATAAAGAGATAAAGTTTTTGCAAAAAAGACATCCATGACAGATTAAAGGCTGGTCTAGAATGCCCGTAAGGTACATTATCATCTAACACAAACCGCTTTCCATCAAAACAAGCAAGTCCTGCCTTCTCATGTACACAGTAAACAACTCGTGTTTATAACTGTGAATAGACACCTGTTCATAGGAAAAGGTGTTTTGTTCATATAAACAACTGAAAAAGTCCTCGTACTTCACAGTACTGTTCAAGACATTTTCTGAATGCATTTACCCACTCGTTTTTAAGTTTCACAACATTTGAAAGAATACATTTTTGATACATAAACTAATTCCGACATAGGACAGACATTCGTCTCATCTTTAAACGTACCAAAGTATTTCTTGTTGTGTTCTCTGTACAAAAAAATGTCCCTATGATAGGCCTATTTGGTAGTGTCCAGCAACTGCAATGCAGTTTTCATGTCTGCGAAAATGTCTTCAGTTTATACCTCTTAAAAAGGACTGTCTGTATCAGAATAGCAGGCTACACCTGTCTGTGTATCGTTCCTTCATAAAACTTTACTGAAAATTTATACATCCTATGCTTCGATTGCTCCAATAAAGAAAACACGATGTGTACAGGTCTATCCAGCATTACTTAAGTTTGTGCAACTTAAAGAGAGCCAAGTCGTGGCTTAGTATGTTGAAATACTCCTAGCAGGGTAAATTTATCAATTCAAATGATTTGGCCTCATCAAACAGTCACGTTACACTACATTTTCCATGCTCTTACCATTGTATCGAATTACAAAAAAGCTTTCACATGTTCCTCTCAAAGTCTGTTATAGCATCCTTCCTGTTACCATTGTTGAACTCAATGAAATGTTTAAGTTATGCTCGCTCTGTAAACCAATCCTTGTTTGAGGTAACAAGCACGATTCGTGTGGTAGCAAACATAATTTTTCCGTGGACCTAAATCAGGGACGTATTAATGAGATGAGGTTTTCGTATGTGGAGCCAGTCATGCACTAAAAGTTGATAACATTTCACATGTTTCGTCATGTTTTCAGCAACTAAGGAATAATCGAAATGAGAGTCGTGTAAAAGTCGACTTGTCACAGACAACCAGTTGTGCTAGTTTCAGGTAATTTAGCAATAGCTAGTGTCAACATTTCAGAGTCAGAATAAGATAATCGCTAACTTAAACAATTATTGTATATATTTGTTGCTTTGTGGTAAATGATGTAATTTCTGGTTTAGTTAGGCCATAGCCTTCCAGAAGAGGATTATTCACTTTTGCATACTGCTTAGGAATAGTAGAAACCGCACACCGTATTTCTACAATAAGTAAATTGTACGTTTCAATGCTGCTAATTAACTCCAGTCTAGCATCAGTTATTGCAGAACTGGCTCTTAACTTAAGCCTGCTAATGTGCAAAAATGTCAACGGTTCTAAATTGTTCGTAACAGTCAGCCAATATTGCAACATCTACTAATGTAGACGTTGTAAAAGGAAGCTAGTGTAGTGCAGACAGTTGCTTCCCAAACAGTATGGGCATATGAATAATCCGTATCTGCAATTTGACTGTTAGTTAAATGAGAATAAAAAGTAAATTTCCTCAAACTTACTAAAATCAGTCATGTAATCGTACATATAAACACTTCTTGTGTTCAATAACTAAAGAGTGTTGGAAAAAATTTCCTCTAAAACGGGGAGCGTGTTATAGTGTCTGTCAAAGTACCTAGAGATGATGACAAAAATAGACGAAAATTCCATAAATTTTAATAGACCAACATTAAGAGCCATGAAACCTTCTTTATGTTGTGGCCTAACAGAAATATCTGCACTACAGAAGTACTTCAAACTCCTGACTATTAATGTGAATCACAATTTTTCAAGTTATGCATTGGAATTGTAGCTTCATTCTTGTTAATTGTTAGGTAAGATAACAATATTGTCGCACACCTCTTCTGTCAACAGATATGGGTATGTAGTGTAGTACAATCTTCCAAAATCGAAGAAATTCGTTGCGTAAATACCATTATAGGCTATGTATCATGTCATCCCTACAATTTCTCGACTGGAAAATCCCCATTGAAGGTGTTATCCTTTCTGCCACTTACCTCCTGCACCAAGGTGTGAGTCCTAAGAACCATCCTTCTGTAGGTTTAGCGAGCAAGAATTGGACAGGACTTATGCATGTTTGAGTAAAATGTTTAGTGAAAGCATTACCTAATGCATGTGTAATGCAGCATCTAAAACACAACAATTGGATTGATATTGGCAGCAGCATACACGCAGGCTCCTATACCAATGCCGATGCTAAGTACCTCATATTCTTCTTAGAAACGGCATGCCTATGCGCCTCAGGGCACTGTAATTCGATCCCAAACCGTGTTCAGACTGGCCATGTCATGACTGGTGCACAGCTCCCGACTTGCCCTGTGTAGTAATAATAGTGTACGAACACGAATACCTCATTGTTGCCAGTAGTTGTAGTGTGCGGAACCAGTAGGCTTTTCTTACTAGACCAGTAACAACTTTCTGTTAGTCTGATAAGAATTGTACAGTAAGACATTTCACAAATTAGGAATATATTTTAATAACGTGATTGTTTAACCCTATGTTGCATACAGTTGCCTGCAGGCAACAGCTGACTAAACGCGAAAAAAGTAAGTCCCAACTCGCACTGCAAGCTTTGTGAGACCCCGAGCAAAGCGAGCAGCAACAGCCTAGTGGTCAGCGTCCTCGTCTCCAAACCCTGCTAATGCTGGTTCGAATCCCCCGACTGACCCAACTATCATATGGTCCTTAAAAAAAAAGTATCAGAAATTAATTCATGCATTTAAGGGTTAAAAGAAAGTCAGGCATTGCAGAAACTAGTAAAATAGAAATCATAAGCCCACACACTTTAGTGACAAACATTTTCTGTGTGATTAAACAGGATGGAAAGCCAAATGGGCTCAAAAAGTGTTAAATAAATGAGGATGGAAACCTATTTACGTTGCCTTTTGCACCAAAATGTGAGACAGCCTGAGTGGGTAATCGACTCACGACCTTTATAATCAAAGGTGCAAATCCTACCACTGTGATACACTGAAGCCACTGGAGGGATACTTGTTTGCGCCCTGCACACCAAGTGAGAATGAATAGGATGCACAATAAAGCGTGAAATTAATGTTTAAACAGGATGGAAAGCCAATTAGGCTAGAGAAGGGTTAAATAAATTCGGATTCAAACCTATTTACGTTGCCTTTTTGGATTTATATGTCAGACTGTTTGTAGGAAAAGCCTAATGGTCCTGTACACCTTGGGTACTCAATTAGAAAGAACTGTTACTAGGGCGGTAAGAAGATTCTACAGGTCCAGTAACCTGTAATGGTCCAGTAAGAAGATCATACTGATCCACTAAGAAAAGCCTGCTGGAAGACCAGAAATAATACCGTACTGGTCCAGTATTCCATAAGCCATTAAGTAGTAAAGGTAAAATACATAAATTTGTACACTTCTTATAAAACTTTTCCAATTGGATTTCTAATAGGACATGTGGATAAGTTTATTGATAAGTTGCGTTAAATGGTATATTATATACATGCCTGAAAATAGAACAAAGAAGATTTTGTACGAGGCTTATTTTTAGTAATAAGATCTTTTTAAAGGAATCAGAATTAAAATAGTCGAAGAACTTACTTTTGTGTGTTTTCGTAGGAGGGTGAGACAAAGAACAATTATTTCCAACCTGACGATGACGGCGATGAGTTCAGGAACACTGAAGTTCTTGCTGTGTCTGGCAAATGTTTCACTATAAAGTCTGGTTTGTATAATTACTGTACCGTACTTAAGTGCACCTAAATATACGGTGATAGTCGAATTAATGTCCTTTTCACTTGCAAAATTTATCTCGGAACAAAAGAGGGATAATTGTGTTAGGAATTATCTTGGATCTTTTGAATTCCACAAGACAAGAGCACCGGTGCATTTCTGAAGCCCTTTTCTTCCCTAAAGCACAGGTGTAAGTGGAGATCAGGATTATGGGCTGATGCACCTGGTGTAGGCATCACGCTAATTACGTGCTTTATAGTATATGGTGAATATTTTAGGATCTGAATCTAAATACAGGAATGCAATCGTAAATTAGAAAAGGATACCCATATTAGTACATAAAAGACACCTTCGAACATTATGAAATAGTATGAGAACAGACACCTAAACTATTTTATTACCCAATTTTAATACAGTGCGATACTTCTGCAGTAACTGAACTTGTGTGCAGAGGGAAGAAAGGTACTAAGAACAAACATGTCTCTTTGTGATGAAAAAATGTAAAGTTCAAATAGTGTGTCAACCGGTCTCGTAGCAGCAGCATGATGGGTCTTGGAACTATGCAGCAGCATGTGAGTTGATGTTTACAGAAGTGTTCCGTGATGTAAGTCGACTAGTCCTGGTTGGTTGTCGGGACAAAATGCACACAATATGATTGCTGTACCAGATACGGGTCACACTGAGCGTCACAATTACCGATAAAAAGCTTTTCAAGAACCATTTGTTTTTCAGATTCGATTACTGACAACACGTATTGCAAGAATCTTTGTTCAGTTTTCTTACAAATCGTACCGAGAAGTTTGTGAAATTGTTCAACACATGCTCAATGTACTATGATGATGTATATGTTAGCCAGCCCTTGACATACAGAGAAAAATTGGTTGCCAATACAAAGGTGTCTTCCATTCAAACCACACACACAAGTTTAAAACAACTTTAAAATGGACAGTACCCTCAAAGAAGGATTTGTGATAGGAACAGAGCAGTAAAAGCGAAGCCAAGTGAAAGTATGCAAATTATAAAGACACAATCGTGTAAATCCACAAGGTGGAGATTCCACTGTAAGATTTCCATTTTTTCGCACAAATTAAAAAACTTCAAAACAAAAAAAAAATTCAGCGTAAAAACGGCTACTTAAAATTAGTAAAATGTAACCTTATACGACTCTGACTTTTGTCACCTGCTTCAAATATATATGATAACTGCAGTGTAGTGGAAGTCACCAAGAAGTATGCGCTAAGTTTGAAGTTTGACTATGCTGTCGACGCTCCATTAAGCGCCAACCCCTCTATACCAATAGCACATCCAGAGGAAAACACAAGTTCATATTTGATATTATAAATTATACAGAATTGCAATGGCTTCATTGGAGCAATATTCTGTTGCCTCCTTTTATTTTGGTATCATCCTTCTTGCCCTCCCCTGGTTTTCCTACCAAAACTTAAAGATATAAAAAACTCATTAGTTTTTGCCTAATATTTTATAGTTTAAAGATTTTAAATAAAAATAAATAAAAATGTTTATTAGCTCCATCTAAAGAGCAAAATGGAAATGCAAGGGTCCAGGGAGGACCACTAACAGCTAAGCAGTTAAGAGCCAAATTTTAGGTAAATCGTGCACTTCTGGAAAAACGCATGACAATTTCAGAATATCTTTGCTGTGGCTAATTGAACAGTTTTTGATATGCTGCCCATATATACGACTTCCGGTTTGCCCTCATTACGTCATCAAAGATGGCCGCCTCAGACGCACTATAGAGGTTGAAGTCAGCAGCTGTATCTCAGCCACCAGCAGACCAAATTTGATTTTCTATGTCTTGTTGAAAAGATAATTTTATAGGCCACGAATAAGACCCCACGACTTTGATAGGTTAGCGGATAAACCTCATAAAATGTAAGTTTTAAGTGAATTTCAATAGGTACAAACTAGCTAATAAAAAGAATTCAGCCCTAGCATACGAATTGTTCCAAATTTTGTTCTCTTTCCAACAAATCCTAACAATGTAAAAAAGATGGTTGCCGAATTATGTCGAATTATGAAAAGTTGAAGGGAGGAGAGATGTAGAATTGTTCACGAAGCAAAATATTTTTTGGCCATAACTCCTTAACAGTAAATAATCAAAAGCATAATGTGAAGTGAAAACGTTCAAGTGAAAATTGTATATCACCCTTAAGATAAGCGAACGCTCCTTTTTTTCAGTTAGTTGTTATAGTGATTTTCGTGTTCAAAATGCTCTTGCAAGCTCTTTAATAGCCCGAAATGGACGTGTTTAGGGTTTTCTGAAAGATGGACCGTATTTTTTTTCATCATCCTAACCAAAATTGTTTAAAATTACATAAGGACCGTCCTTTGCGAGTTGTCTAACTAAATAGTGGTGCAAACCTATTTACGTTGCCTTTTGGACTTATAGCTTAGACTGCCTGAGCAGGGAATCGACCTTTAAAATCTACCGCTGAACCAGACTGACACGGCCAGTAGGACACTGACACTGGTAGGACTTGGCCTTTAATTTCAAAGGTCGTGGTTTCGATTCCCCACTCAGTCAGCCTGACGTCAGCCTAACGTACTGGTTACAGGGATACACATTTTTAGGGGTAAATCGTGTTATGGCCATCTTTGATGATGTAATGACGCTAAACCGGAAGTGATCTCTGTGGGCACCATATCAAAAAATGTAGTTATTTATCTGTAAAATAGATTATTAAAGTTGTACGTTATTTTCTGGAAGCTCATGACTTTTGACCATAGTCGCCAGACTATAATAGCATACCAAGGTATTAAAAAACTTCAAAAACTGTAAGATCTTCCACTTATTTTATCCATTTTCATATGCAGAGAATGATCGTTGGGTTTAAGACCCCTGCTATTTGTGTTGTACTTAAATGATTTAACGTGTAGTGACAGTTTCACCATCCTAAAAAAGTTTGCCGATGACGTTAATTATTTTGTCCCTCCACTGATTCTTCAGACTGCATCAGGATTTCTGCAGAACTATACTCGCTTTTTAGCTGGTTTGAAGATTAGCAGTTACCAATTTCAGCAACTAAATGTAGCTCTTTCCATATTGGTAGATCAAACAAACATTTGTTATATATTCCAACTGGCATTCCCTTACCCCAGGTTACCCATGCAAAGGACTTAGGAGCGTGGTTCACATTAGATCTTAAATTTAGGACACATTGCAATTTTGTTTCTCGTTCAGCTCACGGTAAAGTAGCTATGATCAAACGCTGTTTTACTTCTAAAAATACCTGTGTTGTGATCAGCTTATAAAACTTATGTTAACCCAATTTTGGAATATGCGAGTCCTGTTTGGTCGCCCTACTTATTGGGTGACATCGTTTTAATAAAGAAAGTACAGAGACGCTATACAAAAAGCTTGGCTGGAATGCAAAATCTAACTTACAAAGAAAGATTAGCAAAGATCGGTTAAGATTCATTAGAATTAAGACGCTTGAGGGCTGATCTGATCATTACATACCAAATTCTGCACTGCACCAAGGACTTTAATTACTCTGAGATGTTTCATCTTCGTAGCAATAGTGTAACGAGAGGTCATAATTTTACGTTAATTGTTCGATAGGCTAAATTGGACTGTCGAAGTTTTTCTTCGGACATCGAATAGTTGCAGTATGGAACTCTCCCCCATCTCCTTTGGTTAATGCTTGTTCTGTGTCTGTTTTCAAGAAGAATTTAAAATTGGTTGACCTATCCAAGCTTTTGAAACGTTATTGATTTTAACTGCATTTTACCTTTTTTTATTGTACATAGTTTTTGTTTTACTCTAGGCTCTATGCATCTTTTTTATTTTTGTTTTCTTTTTAACAATGGACACAGTTTTGCTACACCTGCTTATGGCACTTCCTGTTTCTTTCTTTTTATGATAAATGCTTTCATTTTATGGCACGTATAACTCAACAACTGGGGTTCCTTTAGACCCGTCAATTTTTCCTAGCTTCATTTTTTTTATTGTAAACTATGCATTTTATTTAATTAAGCACATTATAGGTCTATTTTTATTTGTGCAATTTTATTTAGGGCCAGGTGTCAGTGGCTGCCAAGTCCATCCGTGGACCCATTTATTCTCTTTACGAATAAAAATTATTATCAATAATATTATTATTATTATTAGTTGTATTTTTATAACTGAACTTAAAAATACAAATGCTACAGGCAGAGACGGCTTTAATACAACTAACTTAAACAATCTAAAGAAAATACATCAATTTTCATCTGCAAATTAATTAATGTCATGATTGACAAAGAAATTTGGCCAGACCACTTAAAAATACAAGTACTGAGATCTATACATAAAAAGGGAGAAAAACACAATAAAGATAATTACAGACCTATCTCACTGCTTTCAGTTGTAGACAAAATAATAGAAAAGTATTTTTCAAATAAAACTAGAGAATTTTTAGAAAAATTTAAATTACTAAACAATATACAATACGGGTACACAAAAAAGAGGGGAACGACAGATTTATTAGTACAGATAAACGAAATAATAACAAAAGCACTAAACGAAAAAAAATATGTTGGTGCAATATTTATAGACTTACAAAAAGCGTTTGACACCTTTGATCATGAAAAATTAATTAAAAAATGTGAAACGTTTGGATTAAGAGAAAAAATTTTTAAATCTTATTAGAAGTTACTTAACCAAAAGGAAAGTAACAGTAAAAATACAAGATGAGTATAGTGATTACCAAGAAATAAATTTTGGGGTACCACAAGGATCTGTCTTAGGACCTTTGCTATTCTTAATATATGTTAACGACATTCATGACTATGTAAATAAAACCTTGTTATACATGTTTGCAGATGACACTATAATAATTTCGATAAATTATAACTATGAAGAGATGATTGGCAATTTACAAAAAGATTTTGACATGATTAACGGATGGCTTATAGAAAATGAGCTCTACATAAGTGAAGAAAAAACCGTGCAATTAGACATAACAGTTCCTAAAATGAAAGATAAACACAAAATAAATATTATAACTCATTCCAAAAAATGTGCGTCAATGGTAGGAGGAATCAATTGCGAAGTAACATGTAGGAAGATAGAACAAAAAAAAATAACGAAGTACTTGGGAATGGAGGTTGATTCACAGTGGGATTTTAAAGAACATATCACAAAGTTAATATCAAAATTACATCAAATAATACCAAAACTATATAATGTTAAACACATGTTAAATAAAAAAAATAAAAAAAATGTATATGACGCGTGGGTGGAAAGTTTGCTAAGATACGGCATTGAGGTATACCGTTTTGCAACAGAGCATATAGTAATGCGGTTACAAAGAGTACAAAATAAAATAAAGCACTTTTTGGAAATGAGAGAGAAAAAACAAATCAATTATTTTTAAAAAATAAAATCTTAAAAATCTTGGACCTTCGTAATTATGTTATTATAATAAAAAATTACTATGTAAATAAACATAAAAATTATGATGAAACTAAAGGAGAACGATTGCAAAAAAAAACGCAGAAATATAAGGTGCCTTATTGGAATAATAATTACGGTCTAAGAAGTAAGGCAAATTATATACCTACACTCTTCAATAAATTAGATAATACAATGCTATGTTACCAAAGTAAGGAAGAATTGAAAAAAAATTTGAAACTAGAGTTAGTGAACCAATATATATAATTATGATTGAAATAAGGGGTAATATATTTCATATTTCATATACTTCATATTTCATTTTATGTAAAAAGAATTTTGTTAAAGTTTCTGTAAAAGTGTATATGTAAAAATTCATGTATTATTATTTAAATTAATATATACTTATTATTGTTGCTCACACAAGTTTGTAAAAACTTCGAGCCATGTAAACAATAAATAAAGCTTATTATTATTATTATTTATTATTATTAAATATTATCATTATTATTATTATTATTATTTACTTGTTACATATTTTAATAAAATGTTACGGACAATTTTCTCGACGAAGTAGGTGAGCCCTCAGATCGAATTTGTTTAGAAGTTTCTGAAAGATGTCAATTGATGGGGCTGAGACATTATCGTCCCTCAACGAATTCCATTCAGAGATCATTCTTAAAGCGAAGAAGGATCTCCTACAATTCAAATTAGCCCCGGCTTAATAATCATAAGATGGTTTCCCCGAGTTCTGGAGTTATGCAAACTTCGAAAAAGGTAGATCAACAGATAGCAAACAATGCATAATTTTGTATGGAAGAGTTAAGTCTTCTGGCATCGACATTATAGAGTGTACAACATTAAAACACTTAGGAGCTGGTAATATTGTTTCTTACCAAGCCTTGATAAATGTTTCGTAAATCTCCTCTAGACCAATTTGAGTACGTCAATATCTTTCAACAGTCGTGGCTACCCGATCTGGCTAGCGTATTCCACTAGTGGGTGTACGTGGATCTCAGAAACCCAAAGCTTAGTGTCAGAATTTCCCGATACAAAGCACTGCTGGATGATTGCAGCCCGATGATTTTCCAAAGAAGTAATATAATTGCAATGTGTGGTGAATTTCAAGTCAGCCTGGAACCAGACACCACGATCCTTGCAATAATTTGAAGAAGCTTTAAGATCTGTAATGTCTAGGCAATAATTAAAGGATACCATCACAGTTCCTATTAAGAAGCTTTGACGCTTATCAAGTGAAAGGGAAAGCTGCCAGTTTTGTAGACCAGTCGAAGATTGAGTCAGTGCTCATTTGTATTTTAAAACAGTATGTTATTTACTGTTAATATTGTTACAACTCACTTTTGTTTATTAGGCATTACTTCATTAATACATGGAAAACTTTTATTATGAAGTTTTTTCTACCTAGGTGGACATCGTAATTTCGTATAAACTTATTGATGTTGGTATAGCCTGTTTTATCATTATTTGTACCCCTGGCTCATTCCAATTTATTTTTTCCTAATTTCCTTGCCAGTTGGATGCCTGCTGTTTGCACAACTAAACACGTACTTCCCGTAGCTATTATTTCAACATGCGGACAAACTCAGTGTTTATGCATTGTGGTGCAACCTCAGCAAACCATGATTAATTTCTGTTTATTTGTGTTCTTTTACGCCACGTTAAGCATTACATTCCAATGTTGAGCAATTAACTCAGTTAGGCCTAATGTACAAATAAATACAAATACATAAATTTTTTAACAAATAAAAAAGAACTATATGTGTAACTAACCTTTAAATATACTAGGAATTAAAGCCTTACCCAATTCTGTCTCATGTTATTTATTATTTAATAATTGGGTTTAAGTAGCTTTTAAGGGCAAGTGGTACAATAGAATGTGCTATATTTTGTTATCTCTTTTATTTTATCTAGCTAGAAGATCCGTATTTTTGTCAAGAAGAGTCGCCATGTCAGTGAGGTTAAAAGGAGCACGGTTTGACGACAAATTCTTTAGAGTGCGTACCTTTTTATTAACAACACGTTCATAATTAGTCATTTCTAGCTAGCTATAATATTATTACCTGTAGGTAATTCTGCACGACGTTGATGATCAAGAGCTTTTAAGATACCTACCGAACTTATCGAGCTACGCTTTTTTGGCAAGGGAGGAACATCGGACTGAAATTCGCTTCACTGAAGTAAGTACTTTGAAGTAATATTCAATGACTTATATCTTATAATTGGTTTACTGAAAGTTTAGGCAGTGGTAAATAATTAATAAATTATTTTTTGATTTCTTGATTTATTTGTTATCTGAGCCTTTGAGTATGTATATTTTTGTTTAATGCACGTCATAGAAAATATGGTTTAACTTTGGTCGAAGCTTAACTGAGGTGTGAATTTTCAATACGCAGCAAGTCCATTTTATGTTTTTAAGAAATCGATAAAACCTATTACAAACTAAATTAAATATTACGGTGTCATATTAATGCAGTTTTTTTTAATTAAATTGTAGATAAAAAAAACACTAGCAGAAAAAATCTTAAATTCAGTATAGTTTAGCAAGTACAAGGGCTTACATTAGGAAGTGTTTCATTTTGAAAAATCGCTTTGCACACGTTACATTTTGAATGCATTCGACATGCACATGTTGCATTATGGAAAAAAAATGGTACTGCAAATGTTTACGCTTTTCAAGTAAGTATTATGCCCAGTTAGGTGAAGTTTTTTAACTAAAACATTTAGTATATTCATGGATTACAGATGCATACGGCGTGGTTTATTAGGTTGATTGACCAGTGACTGACATTCTGACATTATAAATTACCGTTAACAGGTAAAAAATAAAGAAAAAGAGGTTCATGACGTCCAAGAAAGCAAGGACACATCGGACACAACCTGGTCTCAAGTGTCATGTCCAGTAATTGAATGCCCAGAAGAATTTTCTGGCAGTAATCTCCCGACCTACCAAGATGTGATGAACCAATATGGATCATTGTTGAGCACAGCCAAAAAACAACAAAAGGAAGATTCATCTGTCAAGGATATATGCCAGGGGATATATGCCAGATGGTTACCAGAAAGTTAGAGAAGATATTGGAAGATTGCATCTGGTTCCGACCGTTTCAACTAATCATAAGAAGGTGGAAAGTTATGATGAAAAGTTTCAGAAAATTAAAAAGGGTCAAAGTAAGAAAATTAAAGATACGGTACACCTGTTTACCAGTCGCAACATCGAAGAGTACTTTGGATTCTTCTTTTAACTTTGACAACTGAAACTGGTATATAGGGGTATCTTTATTTTATAACTTCAACCCTTTCAAATTGTTGGAACCTTTTTGGGATAACTTTCCACCTTCTTCTGAATTGTACGATTTGAAACAGTCGGAACCAGATGCAATCTCCCATATCTTCTCTCTTTTGCTGGTAAACATGTTGCATATATCCCTGGCAGATGGGTCTTTCTTTTATTATTTTTTGGCTGAACTCACCACAGATCCATATTGCTATATCACATCTTGGTAGGTAGGAAGATTACTGCCAGTAAATTCTTATGGGCATCCAAATATGGGACATGACACTTGAGACCTGGTTGTGTCCTTTGTGTCCTTACTTTCTTGGACATCATGGACCTCTTTATTTCTTTGTTTTTATCTCTAAACATTAATTTATAATGTTGGAATGTCAGTCACACGGTCAACCAACTTAATAAACCACGCTCTACCCGGTAACAATGTACTGTACAATTACAACAACAAGTAACAGCAGTAAATACAATCATAATGCAGTAGCATGCTTTGCTGACCTGGTGTAGGTGAGGGAGAGGATTTACAATACAGGTAACACTCAGTGTACAATTTTTAGGGGTTTTGGAGCCTAAAAACTTGCCACCAACTCGCCACAGCATGTACTAGCCACGTATATCATAGAATAGTTTGACTGAAGCTTAAATTAAAAGGTCATCGGTACAGAATCCACAATGGGACAGGGCGTGTCAACAAAATTAATAGTTTTACAACTATTTTGTAATCTGAAAATATTAACCGATTTTCCCAAACTTTTATATATGTTCAATATCTAGGCACACAACCTTTCCACACTACCCATTGTCAAAATTTGAAATAAGTTTTGTATCAAAATTGATGAAATTTATAGTTTTTACGGCTATAATTCGAAACTTTAGGCACATTTTGGAACCAGAAGATATGAACAGATTTTTCCAAAATTTTAAATGTGCTCAGTGTGTCTAAAACGCAACTTTCCCGAACTATCTATTGTCAAAATTCGAAAAAAAAATTTTTCAACCACCTCTAATACACACCCAAAAAGTAAAACTAAAGCTGATCTAACTACTGGAACAAATTCACAGCGGTACTTTTTCTTTTCAGTTAGTGTTATAATTGAAGCTTTGTGTGCTGTAGCCCCACAAACATCTTCAATGTTACACGTACCTGAGACAAACATTATTCTTTCTTAACTCTCGAACATACGTTTTTCCAGGGCAAAGAAGCTAGTGGTAATGCTATCCATTGTAAGCCAGGTTTAACCTACAATTTCCTAAAATTTGTAGTTTTGAGCAAACACAGAATCATTGAACTGCAGGCCAAATGAAAATAAATTTATCATGATATAAATTATAATGATAGGATAATTTATCATGATAGGAATTTATAATGATATTAATTTTTGGAAAATATTGCCAAGGTTATTAAGCGCTTTTAAGGGAATGATTTTCAATAAATTATCATTTTTATTTAGATAAGACATCCTGTCGGATCCTGTGAAGAAGACAGAACAAAACATGTGGACTGTATTGTTGGTTGTATTGAATCTAAAATTACTTCAGCCATTGCCAACCCATGCAGGTATTTTAGAGATATTCATTTATTCCATTTATTATTGCAATTTATTGTTTAGCATTATTAGGTAAAAATGCAATTTTAATATTCACAGATTGCCTTACATGCGAAACCAGCCTGTTCCTTTAAAAGATTGCACAAGTGAAAAAGAAGTCCGTAAAATTATGAATACAACAGTCAGTATTCTCAAAAGGCTTCACTTGGAAGATTGTACTTGTCCAAAGCCTTGCAAAGAAATACTGTACAGCAAAGGAAGAAGTAGTGTCCTTCAGAGTGGGCAGTTCAATCCACATACAGGAGTTACACTTGAAATTTTAACTAACAAAAAGCTCCTTATAGAAGAAAACGCAAGCTATACCATCTTTTCTCTTTGCTCTGATATCGGAAGTGCATTGGGATTATTTGTAGGATTCTGTGGTCTGGAAGTAGTAGAACTAGTAATGGCTTTGGGTGCCCGAATTAGAAAGGGTAGATTAAATAAAATTTCCCCTAAACAAAAAGCTACATCTTTTCCTACAACTGCTTCTTCTTGTGAATGTCAGAAGAATAAGATATGTTCAGGATATTTCACTAAAATTCCTTGGTATTTAATACTGATGGCCAGTTCTGGTCTGTGCATCTACCAATGTGTAGAGAGGATTAACTATTTTTGCAGCGATCCATCTGAGATAATGACATACCACAATTACAATGAAAGCATCTTGTTTCCGTTGATTACGCTGTATAATGACGAACAAATTATTGATGTTCAACTCTTCATTAATGATGTAAGTAACTAGTAACCCAGTATCAATAATTGAACGCAACGATTTGGAATTTATTTTCTAATTGTTTGTTTGTCTGTTTCTTTCGATGCGTATGTTATTCATTCTCTCACTTAATGCTAACGATCTCCATAACAAACTCAATGAACTGAATACTGTCGCAAGGGTGCACGAACCAGATGTTGTCTGTGTCACTGAAATCTTTGGTTGCCCAATTAATGATTTCTTTTTCCATCTGCCAATGTATTCCATGTACACCAAGATAAAGTGGGTGGGGTAGGTGGAATCATTGTATCTGTTTGAGAACATATTTCTTACCAAATTTCTCGACTGCACACCACGCCAGCCATGGGAAGCCATGACCTGCCTTATTTATACTGAGAATTCAATTAACTTTCTTATGTATGTACATATCGTACACCAGGCAAAATACTTCCTCCTCATTAGGGCGAGTTCTTTTATTAACCTCAGATTAGGTAGTACCAAAAACAAACATCGCCATATAGTTTTCCTTGGAAACTTCAACTTTCCTACAATCAAGAAGGAACTTAAACTTTCATGGAATCTACCTAATTCCCATCTCGATTTTTTTCATCTACAATGAACTACAGTCACTTGTCACAAGCTCTAACTTTCCCAACATGATTCAGACCAGTTAAAATTTGTAGTTTCTCGATCTTGTGTAGCTTCACGATGAACTTTTAGTTCAGTCCAGGTATTTGCAGAAGCGCTAAAATTATTCTATTTCTTCTTTTAGACTTCCCTACTCACGCGCATGGTCACACTGCCACACTCACCCTCCCTAAATTATCGCAACATCAGAAAATACTTATTTTTGTAAAGAGTTTTTCAACCTTGGAATAACCTTCCCGACTACCTTGTGTCCTTCAAGGTAATCTCGCAGTGGAAGGAGTATATTGGTGAAATTTAGCCAAGAGGCATTGTTTAACTGTGTTTAGTGTTTCTGTTGAGCATCTTTAGTGTCGCTCCTGCCATCACTGTGTATAATAATAATAATTATTGTTGCAGTTCGGTTTTACAATTAAATAGAACATAAATTACGTGGAGAATTATCATCCACGTAATTTATGTTTTGTTTTGTATGGAGTTTTCCTAACTCTAGAAGTTTGGGTTGATTTGTGTTATTTTGTAGTGTTTAGGCCTATGTTTTTTCATCTTTTGACTTCATAAAACTAAATCATTATAAATTTTGTTAACTTCGAGGCCTTTCCTGCCTTGTTTCTATACTTTATTTTTATTTGTTTAAAATATATCGTGGTATTTAACGTTTGAATAACCTTTTGACGAGAATCGCAAACTAATATTAGTAAGAAGGAATTTTAAGCCCTTATTTCGATATAATTTTGCTTTTTGGATCACTCTCAGGGACGGGCAAGCCTTTTCTATAGTTGTGGCAGTTAAGTACATAAAACCTATCATACATTAATCGCGTAAATAATAACGCAAGTTCATAGATTCGGCCGTAAATAGCCTGTTTTTAGACAGCATATTGGGAGTTTGATTCATAATGACAGATTCATAACTTAATTTACATTAGGGTTGAATTAAAACTCAACCAAAGGGGGGTGGTGAGTGGGAATACGTGATGAGAGTGAGTGTTTAGGTCGTGCTACGGAGTATTAGGAAGACTGAATAAAATCTGTCAAATGGACGATTATACAAATGATGGAATTAATCTTATGGCAGAATTGGGCATGAGTGACCATAACGTGGTTTCGTTCAAGCTTCACCAGAAGCTCTCTATCTTTGACGATAACTCTAGGCATTAAATTAATTTTCATTTACTTCGAAACTTGTTAGAAGGCCCAGATTGGGAGAGTAAACTGCGTGATTTTTCGCGGGCAAATGATGCCTGGGATCACTTCTTGAACATCATTCGTGATTTTACAGTGGAATGCACCAAAACATTCAAGCATACAACAAAAAATGGGGCAGTGAACTCCAAAGAACTGGCAAAACTTTTGAAAAAAAAAATGAAAGCCTGGCATTGCTGTATCTCTAATCGCACTTCGGAAAAAAGGCATAATTATTCTGAGTGTAAAAAAAAATTATTCGAAATGTTTGAAGGAACTTTTCCAGTTGAGGGAAAAAGAAATTTTAACGGAGGGAAGTCTGTCGGCTTTATTTCGCTTTTATTGTCAGAAAACTAAATCTTCAAGAACCATTCCACCCTTGAGGATGAATGACACACTTTTAGCAAATCCCATTGAGCAAGCAACGGCTTTAAATTTCGAATTCTGCAAAAATGGAGTTGAAGACAATGAACAGCAACCGCCACAAATTACTTCGAGCATCAACAGGATCGATGAGCAATGCACGAGTATCACTGTCACACTGGAAGACATAATATCCATTTTGACACATTTCAAACCGAGCCATTCTCTCGGACCCGAGGGTTTTTCTTCAATTTTTAATAAACAAATTGGCACCTAAATTGCAGTTCCTTTGAAACAGATTTTTTCCCCCTCTTTCTCAACAGGCGTTATACCTCGCATCTGGTTATCGGCCAATGTGGTACCTATTTTTAAGAAAGGTAACCCAGCAGATCCTAAGAATTACAGGCCTATTTCATTAACCTCCGTGCCATGTAAAATAATGGAGGCCCTTATTCGAAAAGCAATGATGCAGCACATTGACCGGTTCAACATCATAAAGAGTGATCAATTTGGCTTTTTGCCGGGTCGCTCTGCAGTGCAACAACTGCTGATTGTTTTAGATAAATGGACCGAGGCATTAGACCTTGGCATTAATACGGATATTATCCTGTTTGACTTTAAAAAAGCTTTCGAATCGGTGGTGCATTCAAAACTACTTTTAAAACTTAAATTCTATGGTTTTGACGGCAAGTTACTGGAATGGATTGGAGCTTTCATTACCGGCCGTACACAACGAGTGGTGATCGACCGCAAGTTTTCGGATTTAACTAAAGTCATCAGTGGTGTACCACAGGGATCGGTTCTCGGCCCATTGTTGTTCGTCCTCTTCCTCAATGATCTGACTTCTAACAACACAAAGGTGAATCGAGAAAAATTCGCTGGTGACCTAAAGTTGCACTCCCCAATTATTTAGGAATTTGATAGTTTTCAGCTGCAATGGGAAATTGATTCGGTGTATTCTTGGTCGGATGGATGGCAACTACCACTCTCTGAGGACAAGTGCCAGAGCTTCTCTATTGGAAATGCACCAAACTCTCTAAACTATTCGGTCGGTAATTCAACCCTGAAAGTTGCCACAAAAAATTTTAAGGACCTCGGAGTTTGGTTTCAATCTGATTTTAAATTTTCTACACATTGTAATTACATCACATCGATGGCCAACCGCAGATCCGCTATTGTCCATCCCTGTTTCACGTCTGGAAATCTAAATACCAAACTCTGGGCTTTTAAGGTGTATGTCAGCCCACTTCTTGAATATGCTTGCCAAGTCTGGTCACCTAGCCTTTTAAAAGATATCGATCACATTGAATCGGTCCAGGGGCGGTTTACAAAATCGCTCCCGGGTTTGAGCAGAGAGTCATACAGCAAACGTTTAGAAATTCTGAAATTGGACACACTTGAACTGCGGAGATTAAAAGCCGACTTAATTCTAACCTACAAAAGTCTACATTGCTTCTTGCCACTAGAGCTACCCTTCTTCGAGCTTAGTACTGAGACAAGAACTAGGAGTCACCGATTTAAGCTTATGATTCCCAAATTTAATCTAAATTGCAGGAAATCCTTTTTTGCCGTGAGAGTCGCTCCTGTGTGGAATTCCTTAAGTGACAGCATTGGCTCGGCTTCGTCATTAAAGACCTTTAAAAGATTGTTGAACGGGTGTTGCTTGAAGGCACACCTACTCCGGCCGGATAACTGTCCATGAAAGATTCATATCCGCTTCTTTTCCCACCTTAACCAATTCGAAATCCTCACAACGTTGGCATCTTTTGATGTCATGTTTACTGGTACCAAGCATTAGTGAGTAAGGTTTATCCGGTTGACAACGTATCCTATGATACTGATGTTTTTAAGACATTATTTTTATCTTTTGATGTCGTGTTTAATGGCCCGTTGCAGTGGGTATGGTTTATACAGTTGACGATGTATCCTACGATACTGAGACGTGATTTTAACGATGTGCCCTCTCTTTGTTAACTTACGGTAAGGTGTTAGTGGTCCCTCTGGGAATCCTTTCTTACCGTTTTGCTCATTTTACTGAGCAATAAACACATTATTATTATTATTATAACCACATCGCACAATCCATCTAGTCGGTAAAAAATGAATTCCTAAAGTTTTTTTAATTTGCTGTGTGTCTGGTTATTATTTCAATTGGTTATGGTTTTAATTTCCGGCTGCAGGATGTAAATCGATTATTGTCTGCAGATTTCAACAAATGAAAAGGAGATTTTGAAGATACCGTGCATACATGATCCAAATGTATGTTTTGTTATCAAAACAAGTAAGTGGGTTACTTTGTTTATTGCCTCGTTATTTAGTGTCCATTTTAGTCACTAACAATTGGTATTAAGGTGTCAGTAGAATGTACTGTCTGTGGTATGTTTTCCATTTTAATGAAGTTGTATGAACAAGTTGTAAATACTAAGCTAAAGTAAATCTTCTTCATAATATCATACATCTTAGTATGCACGTAATGGCTTTAAACAAATTTAAAGCAGTTCTGTTTTTTTTTACAAACATTGAGCATTTCGATTTGCAATAATACACAGATATCTGTACTGCAACTAATTTGAAATAGAGGTTACTGTTTCAAGTGAAGAAGGTGAAATAAACACTTATACATAAACAATCTTAAACTGTCTAATTCTTTCAGAAGATCGTTTCTCAGTTCCAACAGTTATCCAATATGCAGATAGTTTAACGTAAGTAGATATGTGGTAATCTGTTGTCACTGAATTGGTGACACGAACCCCATTTATCCAAAAATGAAAACTTCTTAAGTTTTGATGCGAAAATGTGTAGTTAACACTTATGCCTCATATTACATCGACTTTTGAAACACAGCTTTCAGCGTCCGATTTTTTAAAAGTTTTTTTCCAAAAGTTGTTTTACATCTCGAATTGAAACGACAAAAACTTTGGTAGAATCGTTGTAATTTTTGTTGTTGTCTGATTGAAGTTAATTGTCAGCATTACTAGAAACATTTTAAGTCATGATAGCAAAAGAATTAGTGAATAAAATTACCAACTAAGATAAGAACACGGAGATAATATTTAGATATAAGTTTGACACATTTCCAACAGTAAAGAAACACAACAGTCTGTTTTGCCAGTATTGATGGTTAACAAAACATTCAATTTGCATATAATTTTGATGGAATGGTGTAGCAAATCTCATGGTACATTCTTCTTTCTAATAAATATTAATTACTTATTTCAGAAGGACTACTACCATGTAGAGGTGAAATGTGCAAATTGTCAGGGAGGATTAAGTCCAGTCGTTCTTTTTCTAGTCCTGCAGTAAGTTAAAGGCAAATTAAGAAACATTCTTCATTTTTGGCTGTAATTGTGTTTACGCAAGAAGATGGGTCGGGTAAGATTCATCTTGACGGGTAAGATCTATCCAGTAAAATGGAGTTTGTTGAATGAAGTCTGCGATCTCATATAGTTTGTCTTACTTGGTCCAGTTTGAATCAATTGGCAGTTTGAGTCAATTTGGTTCACTTTAACTCCTACTCAGAAACGTTGTGGATGATAGGGTGATGTTCATATACGAGGCTACTGTTTGAAACTTACGGATGGGGTGTCCAAACAAAAAAATACAGGTTGCACTTATACACAAAGAGGATTGTCACTGTTAGAAATTCAATTCCTAAAGAAGTCATGATGTCTTCATGAAGACACTATATTTAACTGATCATTTAATATTTCTAAATAGTAATTATAAATAATAATTTCAATCGTTTAAACTGCACATACGATCTCTTTAGAGACTCGAAAAACCATGACTTAGCAATAATGTAATAATGATGTAGCAATACATTACTATTAATTTTATTATTAATATTATATAAAAAGGAGATAAAACTAACAAAAATAACTATAGACCAATAGCACTTCTTTCAATCATAAACAAAATAATTGAAAATTCTTAATTAAAAAGATAAAAACACTTAGAAAAAATACAAATTTTAAATAGATTCCAAAATAGTTATATGAAAAATAGAAGTACAACAGAACTACTTATAGATGTGAATGAAATAATAGTAAGGTCATTGAACGAAGGAAAATACGTTGGAGTGATTTTAGTATATCTACAAAAAGCATTTGACACGTTTGACAAAAAAATTTACTAAACAAATGTGAAAAAATTGGAGTGGGAGGAATGAAATATAATATAATAGTTAGCTACTTGGATAATAGGAAAACAACTGTACAAATAAAAGGAAAATTTAGCAATGAAAAAACAACCAACTTTGGAGTACCACAAGAATCAGTAATGGGACCACTTTTGCATTTAATATATACAAATGACATCTTGGACAATATAGATAATACTCAAATTTTACTCATTGCAGATGACATAAAAATGATCTACATAAATTATAATTATGAGGAGATGATGATTAATTTACAAAATGATTTTGACAAACTAAATGATTGGTTTATTATAAATGAATTCTTCATAAGTAAGGAAAAAACAATACAAATGGACATCTTCGTACCGAAAGTGAATAAAACTATAGAAAAATAATGGAATTTAAAACACCATGGAAATTGTATGAATTTAGAAACAAATACCGGGAACATAAAATGCGTAAGTGTATGCATTAAACTAGAAAAAAAAATACAAGATATTTAGGAATCGAAATAGACTCAAATTGGAATTTTACGAGCCAATTGAGCCAATATAAAAACAAAATTAAGACAGATTCTACCAAAAATATACCAACTAAAAAATGTTCTAAATCTGAAAAAAAAATTAAAAATTTTATATAATGCATAGATAGAAAGTATAATAAAATATGGAATTGAAGTATATGAATTTGATCAGATTATTAAATTGAAAAACTACAAAAACACAAAACAGATTAATTAAGATACTATTCAGACAAAAAAAGGGTTAAAGACTCATGAACTACATAAAGAAAAGAAAATTTTTAAAATTTCAGAATAAAAGACTACATAATTGCAACAAAAAACTACAATATAAAAAAAACATAAAAATAGTAACTGTAAAGAAAAAACAAGGACCATAAAACCAAGCTTTATCTTACCAAAATAGAACAATACATTTAGGAAAAAAATTTTAAAAATGGTATACACCATATATTTTTTATAAAATTCCGAAAAATATGTTAAATTACCAAAACGTAAGTGAATTGAAGCCAGAATTGAAAGAATTATGGACTAAATAATATGCCTAATTAGTATAATAATAGTTTCAAAATTTAACACACAAACTAATCAAATTAGAAGACTACTAATCATTTTAAACGCTGAATAACATCGTAGTATAATTGTTTAAATTTCAAATAACAAATAAATACAAGAAAAATTAGAGCAATGAGGCAAAATGTTGTGTAGCGTAATTAATTACTAAAAATGTGAATAAGATGTATCATTGTTATCATACAAGCTGGATCTCCAGCTTCGAGCAACTCAATTGTAAATTGTTGTTGAAATAAAGTATTATTATTAATATTCTTCTTATTATTATTATTATTATTATTATTATTATCTGCTGAGTACTTGGTATCAGTAACCTGCTACTGAAATCTGAATATGCATGCTTGTGGTATATTACTGGCATAGAAACTACTGCTGGTTTATTGAGGAAAAATGTCTTAGCAATTCTGCTAAAGCGAGGCCTCTAATAATTATGCTAAATAAACATGTTAGACGAGAAACTAGAATCAGGCTTTTCAGTGACCGCTAAACATTCACATTTGGTAGCAGAGCATGGTTTGGACAACGATTGATTCCTACTTGTTTCCAACTTGATTCTGAATTTACAATGATAAGATGGCACCTACTTTGGATGACGGCGATGTACATGGCTCATTATCATATTCTGATTAAGACCCACGAATGGCAAACTAGGCACAGTTCATTAGATTTGACCCAGTTTTTCGTCCTACATTGTATTGTGGCACCATGCGTTTTCTCGTTGAACCGTTTATATTCGCTCGCTCTATTGACGGCATTTTGCTTTGCTCTAGGAGGTTTGCATGAACAAACTGTAACTCCATAAAGAAACACCATGAGGTTAAAACAAACACAACAAGAAAACAAAATCAATTTGAACTGACAATACAAAGGCTTTTATAAAAGAACGTTTATTCAATTTATTTGTTAATACGGTTTACAATTTGATTAATAGATAAAAGGGGATGATTAAGTGCTAATTAAATATCACATCGAGAGCATATTATAAAAGTTTATAATTTCTTATCAAAAAGTGGGTTGCCAGTAATAGAAGAGAGTTCCAAAAAAGCTATTCATACCAGCCAAAGCAAAATAAGTTACCTTGGGCAGCACTTGTATGATTTATTAGGGTGCCTACATTTTGTTTTTCCGTTAAGTATCATAAGTAACACTTATTTTATTATGTCAATTTTGACATAATTCATTCTTGAAAATTGATATGCTCCGTTATGTATATTATTTCAGATGAATGCAATGCGATCCCCAGATGAAGTTTCTAGAATTCCATACGAAAAAATGCAAAATACGTTTGAATTGCATGAAAATATATTTATCATAATGAAGATTGTAGAGGTACATACTTAATTCTGCTTTTTAACAAATTGCATTAACCTCTTGACGACCAGCGCATACACATGTACGTCTTACATTGTCAATGGTGCATTACCAGGACATACGCATGTATGTCGTGCTGCCCCATTCTACAACAATGAGTGTTCTTTTGTCTGGTAGCGTGCCAATCGCGTGTTTTTTCGGCCAGTACCATCGTATTATTGGCCTGAACCATTTTGACCTCACACACAGCTATACAATCGAATTTGACAATACATATGACGGTGGTTTTGTTGGATAAAATTACGCACGCTTAGGTTCCACAATGCAGTCGCTAAACTGCAGGATACGATAGTAGTGAGTGAGCCGTGTAGTTACAGTTTTTTCTATATTTTTTATGTTATTGTGAGAAGTACGCAAAATTGATAAATGGAGTGCTCCAGACTTCAATTCCTACATCATCGAAAGTCCAGCAGAGGTCTACACAGTGCAAGCCAAGAAAACCCCTTTGTATTTACTTTGCATTACGATCATTTTCCGCCCGGCCTACTGACCAAATTCACGCTGTGAGGATCGTGCCGGCCTTCCGATTACGTGAGTTGCTCCTACCTGCTTGTTTCTGCTTAATAGACCTATTAAATACGGGCTTTCGGTCGGTCGAAACCAAGTTGGTTTAGAGTTTTTTTGACACTTTTTTAGCTTACTGTACGACTTGTAAAGAAAGGAAGGACCATGTTGTTTATTGTTTTTTTTTTGGACAAAGTGCTGATAGTCAAAATCTATTTGTTGTGTGACGTGTACATTCGCGTACAGATAATGTCAACAAACATTTACGCACGTAATGTGCTTGTGCTGCATAAAAATCCGTACGACAGTTATTTAAAAATAATATATCATCTGTGAGATGTCCACTGCAACACCCCCTTCCTCGCCTACAGCAAATTGAGTACCAAAGTATTATTTGTTATGGGAAAAAATGTTGAACGCACAAGTTGGAGTAAAAAAAACCGAGAACTAGAGCGAATTTATTTTCAATTCACTAAACTTGTGGAAAATTGTTAAATTTTGCGTATTTATTTAGTAAAAAAATATTTCACTTGCATATAAAAATGAGACAGTTCCATTTTGCTACAAATTTACAGAATGGCCATCAAAATGGTATGTTTCCATACTTTATTTTGCATTTTTTAACCTGTCGAAAGAAAATCGTTTTCAGAACACAATAAAAAGCTGCAGTGAATGATATATAATAAAAACCATTTATTATTTATTATTTATTTGTACTGCACGTATTTGTTACTATTGGAGTAGTATTATTTATTTATAATCGTAATTTCTAGTATTATATATCAAAATTTTGATGAAGTCCAATAATGATTAGTACTGTAAGGCTGTTCTTGGGCCCTTACAATATAAGCACATTATTGTAAGAATGCTCACTGTTTGCTTAAAATTACAATAAATTGGTCATATATTAATGAAATTTCATTAATTTGAAACTAATTTGCGAACTCACAAAAGTAAAAAAAAAGCGAAAGCAGGGTAATAATCTAGTGCAATGCAGAGAAACAAACGACATGCTGGTGCTGCAAGGAGTAAGCTTAGAGAGCCTTACTCCTTGCAAGAGTTTTAAATCAGTGACAGATACGATGAAAAACAAATGTGCTAACGTCTGGATTTAACGTGTGGCATCACTGACACTGTATAAAAGTGAAATGTCAACAAAATGAAATAAGGAACACACTGGTTATTTGTGCATTTACTTTTGCAAATCTAGTATTATTGTGGCGTACAATATAGTACACAGCTTAACAGATACAAACACACGACCATTAGAAGACCTTATAGAGAGTAGGGAAAGAGCTGAGAGCACAAATAACAAGATAAGCAGATGCGGCTAAAGAGTTTAGAAAATTTAAATCAGAAGATGAAGCTGATGAGTCACAGAAAACAAACCCCGAAGGAGCCTTTAGGAGAATAAAATTGTCAGGCAAAACTATGTTTTGGCTGACATTTATTTAACTAAAGCAGTTGAAAAATAAATGACTTTCAAAATATTGTAACGTAAGCTAAATGCAATTTAAATGAAAGAGCATTCACCAGACCAAAATTATGCAGGAGAAGAAAATAAATACAAAATTACTAACGAAAACGTCAAGTGTGCCGTAAAAAAGGGGGTTATGTGATTGAAGTTTCCCTTTACTCGTTAAAATGTACACGGATAATATTTGAATGACTTTTTAATTGAAATAATCAAATGTGCAATTGAAAAAATTGCATCTGTTTTAGTGCTGTTGTGCTTCACGATTTAAATATATGATGGGTAAAGCTCAACAGCACTTAAACAGATGCAATTTTCTCAATTGTACATTTGATTATTTCAATTAAAATCATCCAAATATTATCCGTGTGCATTTTAACAAGTAAAGTGAAACTTCAATCATATAACCCCCTTTTTTTACGGCACACTTGACGTTTTTATTAGTAATCCGTTTACCTTTTGTACGGCTATGGCATCATGCTACAAAGGTTTATCTACGCATTGTTTATGCATGCAGTGTTACTGGCCACTTTGAAACAAGTCAACTCAGCTCTGAAAGCTTGCATTTACGAAATAAATACGCCATACTATCGTTTCTAGCTGCCAAGGCCTCGAAATTAACATCGTACCTTAGTTTGGTTTAAATCTATATGCGTTTAGCTGAAACACGGATTCTTTCGACTACATGTTTATTCCGGGTTTTGGCCCAAGGCCATGCACCCGTTACTACGACTAATTTAGCAACCATAACCATATTCTTTCATTTTAACGTTCAACAATCAACTTTTAGCAAAGACTTAACACGTGCACGAAGATTGAATCTGGAGTTTGCTAAGTGTCATTGTTCCCTAAATACAATGGTTAAAACAATGTAAAACAATCAAAATGATCGTTTAAGGTCCCGTAACTCTGGAATGGATGGACCAATAGAAAAAGTGGTCCCTGTAATGTTGAAGCCCAGGGAAATTTCTGGCTCAGATCATGTTTCAGATTTTAGGTAGGTGCAGTCTTTTTTTCTGAAACCGTGTCACACAAGAAGAAGAAGAAGAACAACAACAGGTGAACTGTTTTCAAATTTCCGTGTGGCTCCCTACTTTTCTATTGCACGGAATTGCATAAAAGTTGGTGTAAAGTTAGGAAAAGTTGCTATCTACTATCTGGCCTAGTTTGGTGAAAATATATTGAATAGAAACGGAGAAATTAATAGTTTTAGTTTTGCTGGAGAGAGGACTTCAATCATATATATACATGGCTATCGCCGTGTATGATACACCAAAAGAAATTCAAGTTAAAATATGTAGAGCTACCTCTGTTTTGAGAACTTGATTGCTTTTACAAGACTGCACTGATTATCACACAGGATATTTAATAGCCCTGTGTGTATCTCGCTACAAACCTGGATGTCTGTAACGCCTGATGCTTCGTCTAGATATGCATTAGCAAACAATAGTTGGCTAGGTAGCATTGACACTAAAGGGAATATTCACTAGATTGCACAAAAGCTCCTAAGTATTGTTATGGTTTGCTTTTTTTTGGTTGTATTTTACCCTACATATTTGACCCATATATTTGATCCTTTACTACCATACTGACTTACTCTAACTTTTTAAAAATCCCCCCCCCCTCTAACTTTTTAAAAATCATATGTAACAACTTTGTCGGTCGCGGAAGTCATTCCAGCAATTGCTTGGCTTGGAGATGTATTTTGAACTAGAACGAATAGTTCTCCATCAACTGAGAAGTCAATTTCTGCAGCACTATTCCCAAAACAGTTTTGCTAAACTGAAAGTGTTCCAGCTATGGAAGTTACAAGGCACTTTTCAACAAGCCTGTGTTGTTCAGATCTTTTACTAGCATTACTTTCTGATATACATAAAAATTGAAATATTGAAAATGTTCAAGAAAATTGAGTTGTGCATTGAGTTGTACATTTTCGTTCACTAAACGTGTATTTTCAGTACACTAGCCTGAAATAATAAGAATGGCTTAATTATACATGGGTTAGTCCACTTGATTTGGCCTTTTTTATTTGCCAACTCTTGTTGTTGTTCAATCTAATTTGCTGATGACGTTCACATTAGTAGACGAAACATCCATAAAGTATTTTATTTTATGTATTGTGCGATCTTTATGAAAAGTTTTAACATTTTACTTTTCTATGTATATTATGTCAATCATGGACCACAGCTTATTTAAGTGAACTACATTTCGTTTTATTTTGTAAAAGTTTGAACATAGCTTAATAAGCAACCAACAATTCGTAAATAAGCAGAAATATTTTATTAATTTCTACTCGCTATTTTGTATACCATCATTCTGGTTGATACTTGACCATTTTTTGAAAATAAACTCGCAACAACCTTTTTATTTCAGATGCGCTACCGCAATACTTGGAACTCACCTTGTGAAGAAGGAGAGATGGTCACAAAATGCGTAGTAAATTGTTTGGAAAAACAACTGTATTCTCTCGCCTATAGTACTGGCATAGTCTACAGGTAACTTGAATTCTGTATGTTTCTTTCTGAATTAAATCATGTAGTTTCAGTTAATGCCTGGTTAAAATGCCTGGTTAAAATTAGTCAACTAACTGCAACCAAGAACTTACTACTCTACACAGAAGGAATTTTTGGAAAACTGAAACTCAAAGTAAGGCCAATTAAAAACGGTAATTAAAAAAGTAAGAAACCATATCTAAAGATTTTTTCTCGAATTTTATCTGTTACCCAAACCAATGATCTGAACTCTTTGTATTTACTCAGGTGGTGTAATTTTGTGAGTGCAAATTTTAGCATTCATTAAAATAACGGTTTATTCTTTTGAACTATTTAATTTTCTTTAGGATGATGCGACTGATATCGAATTAACATGCTCAACATTGTGTTGGGAACATGCGGTTTAGCACAAAATTAAGTGGTGTGCCTCCCTCTCCTTCCTAATTCTTGCATGCAAACACTCACAAAATGTGGTATATAAACTTTACATGTAAACAGGGGGGACTGTGCGAAGCAATTCTTCAAATGAAATCCGGGGGAGGGGGGGTTAGATTGTTTCATCACTTTATTTCATTGAATGATTGAATGGAATAAATAAAAACAAACTAATAGTTGTAAATTATATAAAGGATGATGACTCACTTAAACCGTTATAAAGTAACAACAGTGTCTAGGGCTCCATTTGAGCGAGAATGCTTGCAGTCATGGCAATGGAGAATGAATACAAAGAAATAAAATGTACTTGGCTAGCCATCTCGTATACGGTTCATACCATTCCAATGCAACATATAAGTGCACAGAGATGGCTTGCTGCACTACGTATTTTCTAGAGTATGATTTTTTTGTTTTATCTTGTTTTCCTCTTTCCTTTACATAATTTACAGCGATATGTGTTTATTTAATCTTTCGTTGAGCCTTTGTGTTTGTCTGTATTCATTCTCCATTGCCATGACAGCAACCATTATCGGTCGAATGAGGCACTCACTGCTGTTACTTTGTAATGGTTTCAGTGGGTTCCAGTGGAGGAGTGGCCATGGTGATAAAGGTACTAAGGCAGTGATCTGGGGAGGAATTGGGTTGCCAGTTCGAATCCGGGTCATGCCACTCCAAAAAAAACATAAGTAAATGAAATGTAATAAAATAAAATTAAATCAAATGATGAAAGGACCTAAAAAAAAAACCACCGCTTGAATTTACAAAATACAAAGCAGCCTAGACCACGACATAATAATTGCACATTTGTAAAAAAGACGATCGTTCAGGTATTTTCAATTGAAATTTTTGCGAAAGGGGACTTGTTTCATGGGGGAAACTCCTCAGTTACTCAGGGGGATGGAAGCGAGTCACAATGGCCACTGCTCGACAATGAATGGGACCAAATGGCATGGCATGGATTTGCTCTGAACGCTTTAAGTATTTCACGTGAAAACCGACTGCCTACGGTGCCATAAATGTTAGAAATGCTGACAATGTTTAATTGTATTTCAGAAATACACTATCATTTATGGCCCAAATGAACGAGCCCGCGACTGTTCCGTTGGAAATTAAGTTATCTGAAATCAAATTGTGCAGCCCTTCAAAAACAATTAGAAAGGGTCAGCCATGCCCGACCACACCATATGTCGGGTCGCAGCCTGCCACAGGCTGAGACGATTTATACTTTGTGAAATACTATAACACTGCAGCACAGTTGAAAATAGTCACATTGCTCAATGCTATTTGGATTTATATACTCAAGTTTAAGGAATCATCCCAATTGTAACATAGGGGCAAACCCATCAAGGAGATCACCATGACCATTTGAACTATTAAACTGAAGGCAATAGTTCTTTGAAATCAAGCAACATCAAAATATCGACGAGTCTCACGTTGCATCTTCGTTACGAGTGCTTGGCACAATAGTAAGCCCTCTAACTTTTTATCCTTGCGTGAGCTAAGAAAATAATAAAAGAAAAACCGCAAGGTCCCCTGTTATTGATATGTAAATAACTACTCAAAACTCCGGAAAATCGGAAAAAATTCGGAAAATCATCTAATGTATTGTATATTTACTTGTATTTTCAGATATTATTTAATGCAACGTTTTAACCATACTCCAGAAGGTAGCTCTTATGGAAGTAAACAATATAAACATTTTAAAACCATACTTGACTCCCATTTATTGAAATTCGATTTTGATGATACAAAGCAATGCTCCTGTCCAAGAAAATGCCAAATTATCCGTTATACATACGAACAGTCTACATCCATTGGTTCATCGTTCGCACAAAACGAATTTACGTTACTTATTCCCGACAATCGCATTTTTACCATCTCTGAAGAACCTTCTTATACTTTATTCAAGTTGCTCTCTGACATCGGAGGAACGATTGGTTTATACTTTGGACTGGGAGTGCTACAGATGCTTGAAAGACTGGTAACACAGTTGAAGAGTTTTTATGTGTTAAGATGCCACAAAAAGAGGTGGTACGTAGATGTAAAGATTGGGTATAGAGAAGCAGCCTAAAGACTTTCAGCAAGTTGGAGTTCTTTTTTATGAGATCTGTGATTTGCTTGTCTTTGCTGGATGGATTTAAACGTTTTCTAGAAGTCAATAATAATAATACAGTATCAATATACAAAGCAATATGTTATAGACCAATAATCTCTTGACAGGAAAAAAATGTACTTCGAAGTTCACCTGGCTATGGCTACATTAATTTACAAATTTACCCTAATTTTTACCGTAATTTACCACAATTTTTACAAATTTTGGATATAAGCCAGGTGTTATTGTCCCACACTATACTATTATTGGCCATTAATAACTGAGGAGTTCCCTGGAAAAAAGACATAAAGTCACTTGTGTCCTTTTTTCACCTCCTAAAAAATCTGATAGAGCACCTCTCAGTCTATGGAATAAGTACACAGACGGTAGGAAGTCGACCAACAGAAGCGCTTTACAAGTGTATTTTCTTTTATTTAACGCTGGATGTCGCCGCGAGATGACGCTGCTTTTCAACATGGCCGCCGCCAGTGCCACTGACGATTTTTCCGCTAATTTACTATTTTCCTGAACATTTCTGCTACAAAAATATGTTTTAAAAAGGAACATGAATATATATCCCATCAGAAAATGCTAACTTTCAAAGAATAAGCATAAAATACTGGTTCTCAGTTTTTTGCCATTTTCTCAAAACATGTATTTTTCATTAGTGCCCTTTTTCCAGGGAACTCCTCAACTACTTCCTAAGGTAATCATTATTGGTGTAAAAAGCACATTTAATTTGACTAAAAGTCAATGAGTTTACCTCTTCAAAAAGCGTTTTATTTTGCATTCTTCTACGGTTTAATATGTCCCTGACCTTATATTGGAGCACTATAATTTTGTTATAGTAATCTCTTCATCAGTACTTTTATAAAAATTATGCTAATTTTCATCCCAGTACTTTGCATCTTTGCAATGTTTTCAATGAGACGTTGATTTTTATTAATCTATTCTGCCCTACATTTTACTGTAACACAAGGGGAAAACAAATTTAGACAAATGATAGAAACAATTTTTCCAGTTCTCAGAATTCCCTTGGATCTCTGCTGTGAGCAGTGCAAAACCTATTCAGTCCAGACATAGAATCCCAACCAAATTTTACACGTTAGAAACCCTCTTTTAAAGGTCTGAACACGTATGTAAATCAAAATTCAACAATAGCGTTTCCCATGTACGGGGCCATAGCCAGGTAAAAATTCATTCCCGCGACACAGAGTTTTCATAAATTCAGATTACTACAATCTTCCAAATACCATAAATCCATTAAATGTTATGGTGTAGTCCTTAATAACTGGTGTGTATCATTGCTCAAACTGTCCGATGGTTTTCGATCAAATCTTCTCACATATCATAACACAGTTGATAGACCAGTTAAAAAGCTTGCCTGTTGAACTTAGACTTACTTAAATCTTGTCAAAAGTTTGTGATCGTATCTCTTGCATTTGCACTAGTATTATCAAGATTAATAAACTGCTGTCATCGTTTGGCCAATTGCCTGATCGTTTGTGTAATCACAGATAGAGTGAATTCAACATAAATTTTTAGACTAGTTTAAATCTTAACAGAGGTTGGACTCTTCTTGCTGTTCTTCTTGTCTTTGCTGGATGGATTTAAACATTTTCTAGAAGTCAATAATAATAATAGAGTATCAAAATCAATATGTAATAGACTAATAATCTCTTAACAGGACAAATAATGTACTTCGAAATTCACCTGGCTATGGCTACCTTAATTTACAAATTTACCTTAATTTTTATCTTAATTTACCTCAATTTTTACAAATTTAGGGAACGATGAGCCAAGTTGAAATGACTAGCAGTGATAGTTCCAAATTCCTTCTTGATTGGAATACTGCATTTCTTAAAATGCCTGTTATTCTCGTTACTTCGCAGTTTCACTCCCTTATCTGGAATGGTGTGATGACGTAGTATACAGTTAATATTGACTACTGTCTGGTTTGGTACGACATCAAAGGCTTTCCGTGGGCATGGGGTATAAAAAATTGACATTACTGGTGATAAGGACGCCATTTTTTAAATTACTGCGTTGCACTTTTAAAAATGGCGTCCTCTTGCGAAAAATAGAGCAAAAGGAACAAAGCAGTTAGATTTGTACATATTTTTAGGATCTTTAATGCATTTTTAGCATTTTTGCAAAGCTTAAGACATGAGGAAAGTTCACTACGCCTTAAAGGTACAACTCAAAGCCATAAGCATCAACAATAAGTAGCAAGCCCATTGGGTCAAACAATGTTTTGAGTTGCCGATTATTGTGGTAGTCAGTTTGTATTGTTACTCGTTAACTAACAAAGAGTGATAATTATTTTGATCACAGGTGGTGGTTTCCCCAAAATACATAAAAAATAGTATTCATACAAAATAAACACTGTTTGTATTTGAAATATTTAATGTTTGTACATGTGCATGCACTTAATTTGTGTATTATACTGGCTTTTTCAAAATTTGTCTGCGTTTTACATTTTAAGTCTGATTCTAGTGAGTGGCTATATGTGTATTTTGTGTGTAGGCTGGCATGTGACAATCCTTGTTCCCTGGAAATGGAGTTCAAATTATAGTTCGTTGCGTTCGAGTGAACTCTAATCCGTTTTTATTTGTTATCCTTGACATCTCAAACATCTCTGTAATGTGTGGTGCAGTGGCAACCCGGACCACTGCACTGTGACTGAGGTTGGCGCTAATGACCAAGTTGTCGACGCGCCATTAAGCCTCATATCCCCCACCCCCTTGACATCTGTGAGTATGGGCATACGAGCTCTAATCCTTTTTTCTAAACGGCGAAGCCGTTTTTTGTTCAGTTTATTTGTTGGCTTTTTCTCTTCATTTTTATTGTAATAGCTACGGTGTGGTATATCATGTGTACGGTATGTAGTCAGTTTGTGGTAGTCAGTTTGTATTGTTACTCGTTAACTAACAAAGAGTGATAATTATTTTGATCACAGGTGGTGGTTTCCCCAAAATACATAAAAAATAGTATTCATACAAAATAAACACTGTTTGTATTTGAAATATTTAATGTTTGTACATGTGCATGCACTTAATTTGTGTATTATACTGGCTTTTTCACTGTGCACCCAATTGTTCACTGTGCACCCAATTTTGTTTGTGAAAAAACGAAACATTAGAAATGCGTATTTCTGTTTCGGTTCTGCCTAAGCTTTTTCCATATTTGTTATTTGATGGCAACACACTAGCGTGTTTGTAGAGTATCAACTGATGGATAGTTGATTCTGCATTCTTGCAAGCAGATGCAGTATTATGGCAAACAATCGCGGTAACAATTCAACTAGCTTCCCGAAGACTGCATTGAAGAAGTAAATAAATCGCAGTCATGTCGGCCGTCCAATTTTGAGGCCTCAAAATTATAGACTTTGCACCATACGGTTTAAAACTGAAAGAATAAATCGAAAACCAAGACCATTTCATTTTGGTTCTCGAAAACGATTGATTATATTTAATGTAGCCAACCCGAAGCTACTACGACAATGTTACTTTCCCCGTGCCCGAGCATCGTTTCATCTTGTTCGAGTGAGTTACAATCCGATCTTGTGCTCCTCGCCTATTGTTTCCCCATTGTTACTTGTTGCAGCATTGTAACATTTTGACATTGTTACCCGCTCCTCCGCCTCCGGTCCACTTTTTGAAAATTCTCGTGTGCAAACGAACTCTAATAAGCACTGCATGCCGGCTGTGCTAATAATATTTTTAGTTAATGTCTCTGCAAAGGACAAAGCAGTATCTAATTTCAAATTTTACTCCGTATCTGTTGCGATAATTATTTTGTATGAACGGAATTGTCAGTAGCCAGTAGTCAACTAAAATCAACGATCTTCATTCTATTTTATCACATTGAAACAGTTTACACAGTTGATTCAAATGCAACATTTATTTGACAGGGCACAAAGACTGCCCATTCAACAACTTTCAAGCTGTTTCGCTGCATAGGTATTAATCCTCACCACCGTAAAATAAACACGTCTCTGGTTTTTGTTAAAATACCGAAGGTAGTGGTTGCCATGCAACAATGATGGAATTGGATTCAATGACATGTGAGAATTAAACTTGGCGGGTGCACAACTAGCGTGGTCCGTGATAACGAAGGTACCAACAGTGGGCATTTTCAAAAACTCATCAAACAACTCACTAACCGATTACACAAACACCGATCATTTCCACGAAATTGACGCCATGCTTAAGTTTTTTTATGAACGGGCTCGCTGGAGTGATTGATGAGTAAAATGGACGCCAGTGTCATTAAAGAAGTGTTTCTGTGCCGTGAGAATTAAGGTAAGACAGCCAGGGGGGGGGAGCACAATTTTAGAAATTTGTTTTATTGTTTAAGTGTATGGGTTTGGGTGTGTGATATAATAATTAAAATTAAAAATTTAGATTTCTGCATTTCTATTACTAATAAAGTTTTTTTTTATAGTTTAGTTCGTCTTATTCCATTCTTTCACAGAAGTTCCGATGCAGTTTGCCAAAAATCATAATTTTTTTAGTTTATGTTCCTTTTTCTCCAAAACTATTGATCGGAATGTTATGATTTTTTGCAGAGGTGATCACGTAATAGTTATGAATGGAAACTGGCAAATTTATGACGTTTCGAATAACTTGCCGGCTTCACCGACTCTTTTCTAATGAACCAACGTAAATTAAAATGTAATCCAAGTTTATTATTTTTTCTGAAAAACTAAACATCAGAATTTTATAACTTTGGTTCAGCATCTTAAGGATAATACATGACATCACCACAAAATTTCAAAGCTTTAGGTGTTACCGTTTCTGAGAAAAAGGAAGATGAATATTCGAAATTTTCCCCGTATGAAATCATAGGACGGGTTTCTTACCTTAATATTCGTATCTATATTAAATACAGGCTGATAAGTACGTTTATTACTTATGATCGAGTGACCTGCTTTTAGCATAGTGGGGATACTGCATGATGGCTATCTTCACCAGTTGCTAATGATATTTACTAAAATAATCGTAGTGAAGAATAATTGTGGGTCGGCCAATCTTTAGTCAATCGATGCAGCGAAAAAAAATGTTATCGTGGTCAGCAAGTACGATGCTTCAGCGGTGGCGTCACGCCGAAGAATCAGAAAATTCGCCAAGCATTTAGTAACAACTTTGATATAATGAGGATTTACTCCTGAGTTGTTCAATGAGTTTATCAAAGTTCCCATTGAGCCTTGTGGTATTCCCTAAATTTGTTTGCATACTTTCACTTCCTGTACTGCTAATTTTATTAATGCTGTTCGTTTTTGTTAGGTAACCGTTTCAGATTTCGTACATTTTTCTTGTAACACCCTAAGGTTGTAGCTTTACTAATAGGATATTTCTGTCGAGAGTGTCAAATGCGTTATGGAGCTCTACTAAAACGACTCCAACAAATTTTCCATTATTTAATACTGTCACAATTTTTGCGTGAAAATGTTTTAATGCTTCAATTGTTCTTTCAATTTTTGTTTGTAAAAGATTTTGTGTCTATGAAAAAAATATTTGTTAAGAATGGTTGAATTTCTTGATAGAAAATTTTGAGTAATTTTCAATAAATTTGTTGGCATATAATAATGTATTGCTTTTAGTTTCCTTTTTATAAATTGCATATATAAATTGTATATTTAGTTTGTGTGGCAAACTTTAGAAAAAAATTAATATACAAATAAATTTGGCAATATTGTTATATATAATTTTAATTTACCGAGCAAATATTCATCTGACCCTAAAGCATGGGTTGCGTGAATTTTCTTAGTATATTCATTATGTCATTCTCGTTGGCTGAAATAGTAAATGTACACTTTTGTGTAGTTTCTGTTTTTGCTTGGTTGAATTCTATTTTTCTCCGTTCTACAATTTTCTTTTAATTTTTTTCCTTGATTTACAAAAATATCGTTGTATTTATTGAAAGTATCCGTTAAGTCTTGGCTTGTAACCAATTAGTTTGCAACCAATTAGTTTGTTAATTAAATACAGATGCAAACTTATTTACGTTGCCTTTTGGACTTATATGTCAGACTGCCTGAGCGGGGAATTGAACCCAGGACCTTTGAAATCAAAGGCTCTAAGGTTCTACCGACATAGGCCGTGTCAGTCTGGCTCAGCAGTAGAACCTTGTCTTTGATTACAAAGATCCTGGGTTCGATTCCCCGCTCATGCAGTCTGACATATAAGTCCAAAAGGCAACGTAAATAGATTTGCATCTGTATTTAGTTATTTCTTGTGAGCCTTTGGCTTTCCCGTCCTTAGTTTGTTAATTGCAGTGCATGTATTTTTTGTTGCCCTTTTTTCTAGAATTTGATTTTTACAATAATTTTGTTTACCTATCATTGTTAGCTTGGTTAATATTAAAATTTTTCATAGTCATTTATGGTTTAAATATTTACTAGTATATTTTTGTTCAATAACTTACTTTTTTATTCAATTAAGTTCACATTTGAAATGTTACATTTGTTTTGCACGTTTAGCCTTGTCCTCATTTTCATTTGTCATAAGTATTTTTTTAATTTTCGTTATTAATTTTATCGTAATTAATTTTATATTAATTTTATGGATGGATTCCAAGGGTCTACGAAAGTATCACTTAAAGTTTAACAACCAAGTGAGGCAAAGTCCGGAGCAGAATCGTGAGCCTGAGGCATCGAAAACTGTTGTCAGACTGGTATTTAATAATCCCTTGAACGTGTTGCGTAAAGAGTTCACATCCGAATTCACCGCAAATATAGCCCTAGTCACAGCTGCGTCAGCCTTAACCCCAGCACAACCATTCAGCGATTTTATTGTCTCATCCAGAGATGAACAACAAATTCCTACGAGAGTCAACACACACAAATTGCAGTGCTCTTACAGACCTAACCTAATACCTGACAGTAGCAATTGTCCACAAGGATCAATTTAATTAACTGTCGACCATGGGTGATAGTCGTAGTTTTTCCAATTTTGTCATCCTCTGCAAAATGCCAAAATGCACAAATCATTATTCGAACAAAATTTTTCAGAGATTTACCAGTAGGTGGACCACTATTACATCTGGAGTCCCACAGAGTTCGATCCGGGCCTTTTAAAAAGATATGTATTTTCCTGTCTGATATCCCTAGTTCTTTTCTCTTAAAACAAAAGCTACGCAGATGACCTTAAGCTACTTTCACTTTCTTTCTGAATGCCACAATGGAAAAGGACATAATTGCCATTGATGACAGGCTGTCAAAAAGGCTCTGGAACTGAATCTGAGTAAATGTGCTGTCATGTAGCTTGGCTACTAGCCACCCGTGCCATAACTACAACAGACCTTAGATTTTGATATAGGCATTGTTACTGATCCTATAAAATACCCAACATTTGTGCAACGTTGGGTCTATCACGTGGATCATTTCACAAAGAAGGTCAGTGACTTCAGACATCATGTCATATATCCTAAGAACTGTGTTGACAACAGCCTATTTCCACCTGCTGTTAAAGTATAACTTAATTTATCTACGAAACCAGAGAACGCACTGTTACACAAAGCAAAAACGTGCGTGCTCAAGGCATAACTACTGGACGTACACAACCAACTTGATAAGTTCAAACTCAGATCACACCTACTTTAGCAAAATCTCACACACTTCCTATCTCCTTGCCATTTTTTATCACTGTTGCTTGCACTTCGGCAAAAAATAGCCCTGAGTGTACACCTCTGAAATTGAGACGCGTCATAACAACAAGTTTGACTTGCTTAAAAAAAGAAACATGGTAAACAACCAAAGTTCGTGCAGTGCAGCTATCTCATTGTGTCATCAACCCCACCCCCGCCTAAATATGAACAAATTGCTGCTAACCCATGGATTATCAACAAATCCAACTACAGCCTCACAGAGGAGGAGAAACATGTGCTCAACAAGGATTTAAAGTTTTCGGTTTTGTCCAACCTCTTGAAAGTTCGTCCAAACTTTGTGACAGGTATTGAAGCAGGCGTTAGGCTTCTCCCCAAGCAGACGACATTACTGTAGATACATAATGAGAGAAAAAATTGTTGCGTGGGGCAAAGAAAAATCGAATCTTAAGCAGTTTAACTTAACTAAGGAAGAGAGCCAAGCGTTCAAGAATCTACGGGATAATCAGTAGTAATAGCCCTAGAGCTTTTGTGGATAATATGGCTACTGTTTTGGCACGAAGCCTGTAACCTGACATTAAAACTAACGAATGCTAATTATTTTGCAGTTATATCCCGAGCGCATAGCGTGAGGGGTATAATTTCAAATTAATTAGCATGAGTTAGTTTTAGTCTGGTTACAGGCTGAGTGCAAAAACATTTTTAGCCGTATTATCCACAAAAGCTAGAGGGCTGTTTTATTGGAGTATATCCCAATTCAAAATAAATAATTCCAAAAGGACTAAACATTCTTTGTGTTCATTAATATTAATA
>JAHWFP010018070.1:50875-96429 GCA_023313725.1 Lithobius niger
TACGATGTTTATTCATTAATATTTTATTGAGTAGAAGCAAACCATTGTTAACATAATACAGTTTAGTCTAGCCTACAAAAAAAATTATAAATATACGACCTCTTCAGCTTGGCTGTGCCCAATATGGAGCTATACCAATACTGTATCGAAACCCTGTGGTTTATGAAAAAAACAGTGAAGGCTCGTATGGTTAGAATGTTGGTGAATATGTCCATAAACAGTTTTCAAACATTATTAGTAGAAAAATAGGACTAGTGTTTTTTAAGGTGTTGTCTTATATATTAAGTTTTTTAGCTATTAATTATTTTCCATAATTTACCTTAATCAAGGACCGCGAATGTAATCCTTACGTAAGCCTCAGTGTGAACTTCCACGTAAATGTCAAACTTTGAACCGTCTAGTTCCCCCTAGGATTGTCGTAGAACAATGACAATCGTTTGAATCATAACTTTTTCACTGCATTAAAAATGTTCATGTCAATAATCGAATCGTTTGGCCTCCACAACATGACCAATTCTTGCTGTTGTTGTTGTAGGAACTCTTTGCCTTCACCTGGCTATAAATGCAAAGAATTGATTTTCAACTTTTATAGTTTAAAACTTATGTATGAACAACCCCAAAACTTTTTAAACTCAATTTTAATGTGAATAAAATATTCTCGATTGTTGTTGTTCTTATTATTTGGGAAAATGTTGCTCTCACCTAGAGACCGAACAAATGAACCGATTTTTATAGGTTAAAGTGGAACTACTGCAAAATCAATTGCTAACAATATTTTCATTAATCAAGAAAGAATGTTAAGGGTTCGAAGGCCGACAGATATCGCCTTAGTTTTAACCATACCACCCAGTTTTTGTTGTTGCTGTTCTTGATGTTGGGGGACTTTTTGCTCACACCTGATATCTAACCAATGAACTATTTTTAAAGTTTTATAGCTTAAAACAAATGTCTGAACAAGACCTAGAGTAATTTGAACGCTGTTTTAATGTCACTACAAATTCTTATTGTGTTATTTTTTCTAGTGGTAAATTTTGCTTTCACCTAGACATCGAACCAGTGAACCAATTTTCAACTTTTCTAGATTAAAACGTAAAACAAGTACCAACGGTTTTTTTAATGTGACCAAATTTATCTAAAAAAACGTTCATTCGGTTACGACGTAATGTGATTATCACATACAAAAGTTCATGTTACTTAATTACCCTGAAATAACTCCGAGAAAAATTACCCTTAGTAGTATTATAAATGCTGAAATGCATAAAATACGGTTGTAAGCCTTGAAAAACTTAATGCTCTAAAGCAACAGATATAAGAAAAAGTCACAACCGAAGCAATCAGTGTTGTAGTAATACGTGTAAAAGAAATTCCACCTCTGTGAGCCGTAATAAACTTATTGCTTAATGAATCAGTTACACAGGGCAGTGGCAGAGCTGACTGAACCAACACATACTGGGGTGCTCACTTTAAAAGTTCTTAACAATTCTCACCAAGTTTTTGCTAATTGAAACTATGATATCATATGGTAAGGTAATGTCGCTGATTATTCGAAAATGTATAGTTAACATTTCTTACTGCACAATTTTTAATTTTTCAATAAATAAACAATGAATTAGGATAAGCAGTTAACGAAACAGTCTCCATTAAATATTGGCCTTGTGAGGATAAAATGACTAATTGAGAAAGAACGAAAAAACAACTGCCTCAGCCGGGACAGAGAAAGAAAGTATTTTTCATTTCATGTCTAACATTTAATGTCTAAAGTATTAATCTGTCAAATGTAGTGTGAGAACTGATATCATAACTTCACACCCTAAAACTTGATAAGATTGCTGAACGAATCATTTTTATTTTGGGAAAAGGTCACACATTTTTGTTTGAATTATAGGTTCGTTGTTAAGTGTTCACTCATCCATTAAAGTGTCCAAAAAGGAAAAAAAATATTCTTCCGCCATGCTGGATACGCCTTTTACAAGTTTGGTATTCGGGTTTGATTCACTAGTACCTATTCTATATTTAATCGAAGACGGTACTTCTTTCTGTACTTTTAATTCGTTATAATACATACGCCTACTATTTTCTTCTTTATCACTTTACTGAACTCTGAATTTGCAAAAGGCCAGATTCAACAAGATAATACCGTGGATAATCTTTATTTTTTAGCCAGGCTAACTATATCACATATAAAAAACCAAAACTGGTAAAAGAGACCGTCAAGTTCCGAATGATTTGGCCCTTCAAAGAAGTAATATCAACACTCCAAAACATTCGCCGAGTTATTCGCACTGACTAATAGTTCGAAGGTTAAATGAAAACTAGGACATTTCTCTTTCGGTAGCAATTTTCAAGTTTCCGTTTAACGTCGAAAGCACTATTCAGAGTGATTAACTTGGCGAATGTTTTGGTGTGTTAATATCACTCCTGTGAAGGGCCGAACCATTCAGAACTTGGCTGTCCCTTTCACTAGTTTTGTTTTTTGATATGATATCACTTCTTTTTTTTCAACAATAGCTTGAGTGTCCATTTTTCCAATACTTTAATTTCATATCACTCCTTTGAGAGGCCGAACTATTCTCAACTTAATCGCCACTTTATCAGTTTTTTGTTTTGTTTTTATTTTTTTTAAATTAGTTCATATCACTCCTTTCTGAGGCCGAACCATTGTCAACTTGGGGGCCTCTTTACGAGTTTTTGGCTTTATTTTGACATTTTTTTTTCGTGAATTAGACGTAGACAATATTTCTTTGGCAACGTTATTTAGATTTGTGAAGACACACTAGCGTGTATCTAGATATGCACGTCAGTATACTCGTTGTCATTGTTCGAACTTGGCCGTCCAATCAGAGATTATGCAAACAATACCAGTAATGGTTATAACAATACGTTCTTACTTATCTGGGGTCAGTACAATTTCAGCTGTAAAAGATGCGAGTTGTAGAGAGTGAGGCAGGCTGTTGTAGTCAGTGGTCTTTTTTTAATCAGTGGCAAAAGGTGCGAGCCTTTCTTCTGCTAATAAGAGTGGACGTGATCAACGGAATGTGCAGATTTATTCTTTAGCTCACTGCACTGACTGGTTAAAACTAAAGGGAGAGCGATGGTCAATAGAAAGGTCCTGAGATTCCTTTAATTTACGATAATTAAAACTATTCTTTTTAACCAGTTTGTCTTCGATCTATTGAAGGTTTAAAAGTTAGGAACCCGAAATCATTTTTCTTCGACGCCAGAGCTACGTTAATTTGGATATTTATTGCATTCTTTACCCACTGCTAGAATTACCTATCCCTGTCTGGTCGCCACACCTTATTTAGGATATTAAACTTAATGAATCACTGGAGAGGTTTTTTTTTACCAAACATATCTCTGGATTATTTATTAGGCTTTATATGAAAAGTCTTGACAATCTTACCTTGGAATCCTAGGATGCGCCATTAAGATTCATTTCCCCCCAGTGGACGCTGTGGCTAAAGTTTGACCATTACTTCATCTATTCCACTTTGCATTGACTAACTGAGAGGAACCTGATATCTTTACTTTTAGCTATAATACCAGGGGTGATCCATTTCAGTCAATGATTGACAGCAAACATAGTGAACTTTATAAGCGATTTTTACTGTGTTGTGTCTATTTCGAATTTCATGCCATCCGAGTTTGTCATGGTGTTATCCCTTTGTGGTTTTAAGACGGTTCTGGTGAAAGTTAACTTGTGTACTTATATGACACATTTTTAATGACTGTCACTCGGCTTCAACCTATATTTATTTTGGACTTTTTTCATTATTGCACCCCTTTGTAAATTTGAATTGGCCGTAAGTGATGGTTGTTTTCCCTTCTTTGTTTGATATAATTTCTGTGCCGTATAAATCAATTTCATTATTTATTATTTTAACACTCGATCCATAATCAAGTTTGTAAAATAGCAGAAGTCGATTTTTCTGATTTGCAAGTTTTAAAAACGCTCATGACTTCAGGAAAAGCAATTTCATTTTCTTTCAAATCGTCCATAAAGATGTTAAATTTACGATACGACCACTTTGGTTTATAGGTATGGAAATGCAGAGAGAGAAGACTGCTGAGCTGTCACTTGTTATTTATTCCCGGCAAGGGTTACATACGTAGACGCATAAATATGCTTGTATTGCTGCATGGATGTACCTTGTTTTATGTTATGCTAGAAACGTATCGATTATTAGCGTATTGCAAGATATGAATTTTATTTTGTCATGATTTATTACGTTGTTTGGTATCACTGGGTTACATGATTTATAGCTTTGCCATCCCTGGGTAGGGAACTAACCTTTTCTCTATGCCGAATACAGTTGTTCAGTTCCAATGAATATCTGACTTTTCATACCGTCTCTCTTCTCTACAGGATATGAAAAACTCTTCTTAAAACCTGGGCAATAATCAAGATCGTGTTAGGTTTGTATTATACCCATCTTTCGTTGATTTACCTATGCTGCTCTTTAACTTCGTGGGTTGCAGTCGAATGTGTTGAACGCTTTCCTTCAGATTTGCGGACTAACTTCTTTACTGCAGATTCTTACAATTACACCCTTAGCTTGGCTTGCGGTTAGTATGTATGTTTGTTTTACTGCTGTTTCGTAAATGAGGTTTAGGACTGTTTGGTGTTTAACTCTTCTTGTGCAGTATTTAGCTAATTAAACGTAATCCATACCTTTATCGCTCTTCAGCTGTACCCATTTGATAGACGGTAGTAGAGAAAATATCTGTGAATTATCGGTAATTTGAAAGCCTTTCAGCCTGCAGTTAGAAGCGGGAAATATACGGGCAAAATACCTGAAGAATTTCTGTTCCTTTTGATAGGTACTCCTATTACTAAATTACTTGAATTAATCACGTTTTAAAGTATCTGCAAGAAATTAAACGGTTTGTTCTGTTAACAGTAGACGTTATCGTCCATCCCAGAGAAAAACTGAGTTTATCTGTTACATAATAAAGATTTGAGTCAAACTTAAGATTTAGGTAATGTTTATTAGGCCTATAGTAGAGAACGTTTAATTTTGAAGATTATTCGTTACTAGTGTATTTTGAATCTGATAAAACGTGGCTCACTGGGCACTCACAGTCGACGCCCAGGCTTAATTTCAGAATGACAATGGCACGAAGACTCTCGACTGCAAATGAATATGTTTTGTCAAAATTGACGCTCATATGTCATTCTTAGCTGACAACGTAAATATGCAGAACTTTACAAGAAAATTTAATTCTTTAGATTATTAGTGCTAGAATGGTAAGAGATGAACTAACAGATGCACTACCCAACATACAGACATTAGCCAGCTGCCGCTCTCCATGCTCACTTCCAGACTCTTTAATTCGTATAAAGTTAGAAATGGTAAGAGCAGATAACAGATGCACTGCCGAACTTATGCCTTTAACATGAGACTCACTTTCATATTAAAAACAATGACATATCTATGAGATTGCCACGCCGCTATGCAGCTGTTAAGCCACTTCTGTCTCTGCTGCCACTCACTCGCCCCCCCCCCCCCCCCTTGCTATGTTGTTCTACTATGTTTATGTTTGTGGCTTTTCAGTTATGTGCTTTTTCTTGGCAAAAATGAGGTCAGATTTGCTAGATTTCGGCAAATAACCAACATATTTGGGCATAACTAACAGATTTGGGCACAAATAACCAACGTGTTGAAGTGCCCTTGTCTTTTTTTTGCATCATGTTACGACAACAAAGTCTACCAATTTCAGTTCCTCCCATTCGGCCTAAATGCAGAACCCAAGATTTCTACTCTCATTATGAAACCAACTCTAGCCCACCTTCACCAAAAAGAAACAGTAGCAAGGGCTTACCTCGACGACTGGCTGTTGAACATCCCAGATCTGTCAAAACTCTGCAACGACTTAAATTGCACAAACTCTCTCCTTAACTAACTGGGTTTCGGGATCAACCTCAAGAAATCAAGACTCATTCCAGGAGGAGACTTCATTTTTCTAGACGTCTCATTCAACCTAAGGTATGCAACACTTACGCCTTCACCAGACAGAATGGAAAAAATTTCAACACTTTCGGCATTTTCGACAACAAACCTCACCTGCACTCCCTCAAGGACCTAAACTTCTTAATCAGCAAGATCGACTCCATGGCAATCTTGTCCCCTACGGGAGATGGATGACAGGCTACTCTACAATTTTCGAATTGACGAGTAGGGGAATCAACCAATCTCAAAAACGGCACACACCCTACAGGCCAAGATTTCCCAATGGAAACCCTTCTATGGTGGTCTGACGCTCACACACTCTCTCAGACCATCCCTCTCCACGAAACTCTGCAAGATCTTCTCCTTCAAACTGATGCCTCTTTGGAAGGATGGGGAGCTCACATAGCTCATCACGAAACCTCAGGGATAGGGACACCATAAGACAAAGATCGTATCAACATCCTAGAACTGAATGCCGTCCTCAAAGCCTTCATCATTTTCAAAATGTATTCAAGGGGAAATCGTCCATATCCTGACAGATAACGCAACAGCAGCAGCCTACATCAGAAAGGAGGGAGGAACGAGATCTCATAAACTCCATGAAGTAACCTCGTCATTCTTCAAACTATGCATAAAACTCAAGACAACCATCCTGCCTTAGCACATTCCAGGCAACAGGAATGTGATTGCAGATTCCCTCTTTCACAAGAAACTTCCAACGGGAAAATGGACACTAAAGACATCCATTTGCGAATATCTCTTCATCATTGGGGTACCACAATGATCGACCTATTCACCACGAGGCACAATGTCAGACTTTCCCACTAAATCAGTCCAGTCCCAGACGAACAAGCCACAGCAGTAGACACTCCGATCTTTCAATGGATGAACCTCTACACATGTCTATTCCACCGATTCAAACGACTTCTTCAGGTCCTGGAAAAAAATAGGTCAATCACCCAAATTCAACTGTTGTCGATGCGTCATTAAGCCTTAATCCCCCCCTCAATCACAAGGACTGTGTCTATTGATCGCACCAAATTGTCTATCAGCAGCGTGGTTCCCTCATCTTCTAAGGCTCATCTTTGACACTCTAAGAAGTCTTCTACCAATACCGGATCTTCAATCTTAGCAAAAGGGGACCAAGTTCCACCCAACCAGCACCACTATACACCTTTATGACTTCCTACTATCATCAAACTCATCAAAAAGGCTGGAATTCATGAAGAACAAACAACCCGCATTCCCCAGCATCAACACCACCAGAATATTAACAAAAAGAATTTATGACAGCAACTGGATAAAATGGTTTCATTGGCATAACAGGGTGGAAGTCATTCCTGTCAACCCTTTTATTTCTGATCTCTTGCAATTTCTAAATGCCTGCTCAATGAAAGCCTAAAAAGATAAACAATTTTGGTGTGCTGCTCAGCATTCAAATCTGTATTCAAAGCGGCAGGCAACAATAACCTTCTAGAATATCACCGCATCGCAGCGCTCATCAAATCCTTCGAAATTGATTGCCCAGCAATCCGTCGCATTTTTTCCTGATTGGGACTTATCAATCGTATTGCAATCACTATTGAAAGAGCCTCATGAATCGATACAAAACAGTCCAATGAATATCCTCATCAGCAAAACCGTATTCGTGGTAACTGGCTGCAAGTCATCGATGCAGCGAAATAAAATCCTACTGTGTCTTCGCACCAGACTTTAAGAGCTGATTTTCTAGCGAAGACCCCAAAACCCTGCGAACCAACCAAGCCTATCGTTATGTCAGCTCTATCAAAAATTATACGCAACGAACTTTAATGCCTTCCATGTCCTGCACGGGCACTCCGGTACTACATTGCAAAAAACGACAGTGATGTACACCGCAAATGTAGAAATCAACTCTTCCTAACCTTCGGCAAATCTTTCGGCGAAACCTTAGCTGGGACCATAAAACAGTGGTTTAAACAAACCACCCAAATTGCATATGAAGACAACAACATCAATTGCGCTGACAGCGGTATCAGAATGATGGCATACGAATTAAGGGCACACTCAACATCATGGGCATATCACAACATCATCTTATTCCTGGTTATCCTGAAAGCAGCATCTTGGCGAAGCACCTCCATCTTCACAAGCCACTACTTAAGTGAGACGACGAAGCAAGCCAATCCCTTAAGCACTCAGAAATAGTAGCAAAGTCAACCATCAAGACGGAAGCAAGATCTTCACCTTTAAACAAATGGCCCCACGACATTTTACGAAAGAGACCCAAATTCAACTGTTTTCCCGTTTTTCTGAATGAAGTTTGAAATTGTGAAACTTTTGGGGGAAAGCTAGCTCATAACCCGAGGACTCCCGTCAAGGCGGTGACCGCCGTCTAACTTTGACAAGGTCTAAACATACATAACCAAACCCTACCTCCCTACCTCCCCTATCAAACCGTCAAACTCTACCTCCCCTCTTAGTCACCGCTGATGAAATCGAGAGGAAAAATAATCGGCTTTGGGTCGCACGAAAACGCTTTTATAGAGGAGGGTTGTGCCTGCGCATGCGCAATCGGGTTACGATGCTGGCGGCTACAAGGAACTAAAAATCTCCATGGAAACGCAGCATTGCGAGAAACGAATGCAAAAATTAATAGGTTATGTATACTTTCTTAGACAAAAGAAACTATTTTCACCCGGCCCAAGCTGGGGTCGACAGAATAACGATTTCAATGCTAAAATGTTTCGTGGGTTCTGCAGTCACAATGAACCCAATGTGAAGCATAATTGAAAAACCAACTTATCTGAATTCAAGTTTGATTAGCTTTCGTTTCTTTTCTTGTGATTCACGGTGGGCATTGCTTTAATGTACCTGATCTGTACCCCTCATGATTTTAGAACTCACCATCTCGATTAATGGACCAGAAGATAAAGTTATTATTTTAAAAGCATGTAGTTACATTTTTATTACCAATATTGTTCTGCATGAAACTACTATTTTGATTTTAAAACACGAACGAAACGAAGCATCATTTTTTTTGTGAATATAAGAATCCTTAGCATTTTCCTGCACACGTGGATACTGGCTACACTATAAAATAAGTGAAAGGCGAAGATGAGAGTTTTAATACAAATGACATTTTAATCTGTTAGGCGCTAATGGTATTTTGAAGAACATTACAGGGTTTCTTTATTGCTAATTACGTTTAGTTCAAAAGATTGATTCAGAGATAAAATTCTTCAAAATATAACGTAGTGAATAAATTTGCTTGTGAATACTTTTTTTTACTCATTTATCGATCCCTTTTACACTCGTGTTGTTGTTCCATTAAACTCATTCGTGCTCTGGCTTAGCAAATTACATCTCTTGATACTTCTTGGACACGAGGTCATAACAAGTAGCCAACACAGATAACTCAGAAATTTAATTCATCGTGAAATATTTACAGCAAAGGAGGTTTCAAATTCTTGCTTCAACAGTTAGGCAACTATAATAAGACTCATACAGAGAAGGTGGTCAAAGTTCCCATGAAATTTTCAGTTAGTTCCATGTCTGCAATCGGAATTTTACTTCCATTGGGGTTAGTATAATTATTAAAATGTATTATTAACAAAACTAAACAGTCACCATTCAGACTGGTATGAAGACTGGATAAAGACTAACATAAGGTGCACTATGATAATTAAAAGAAAGAAAGACAATTGCCTTAACTAATAATCGAACCCAACTTAGTTCCTTTAGTAGCCAGGTACTCAGCTACCAGGATGGACCTTCAGGCTTTACCATCAAGGACAGGTTCCTAGGAGTGTTTGTTCAGAAAATTAATTATTTTATACTAGGGATGAATTGAAATCACAATGTATTTTCTGCTATATTATATTTATTTTTATATTTACTTTTTTATTTTAATGACCGTACCATATTTGTTAATGTGCCTTCACAATCTAGGTGCAATACTCACTCGGCTAAGTTGGTCTCTTAGCCTTTTAGTGTGACGTACTGCTTCTCCTTGCTGACCTTTTTGTCTTTCAAGCTGCGTAAAATAGTTATTTTAACAGGCTTTCGTTTTCTTCACCATTTAGTTTGTGTTTAGTTATTTGCATCCTCTTTTTCAGGCACAGACTGGGAATTGAATTTCTGCTGGGAAACTACTCAGAGTAGCACTCTTGCCATGGGCCTGAATAACCCCCCCTCCCCATCCACATGCCATAAAATTGTGATGCAAACAGAAAAGTAACATTTTCCAAAAGGTTATGAGAAAAGAATAGGGGTGGGGGAGGAAGGGGGCCCTGACCGAAAGTGCCCATCGGTAAATTCTCGATTTCCCGTTGGGCTAGTCCGTACCTGCTCTTTTCACAGCCCACACTAAAGATGTGAGCCATCACCGCCGAAAAAAAATAAACTAAACAAAAAACGGATTCGCCATTAGGAAAATAATCATAAGAGGTCGTATCTTCATACTCACAGCTGTAAAAGTACACAAATAAAAACGGATTAGAGTTCACCCGAAAGAAAGAAAAAATAATTTGAATTCCAATTCCAGGGTGAAGGAATGTTTTTACTCAATGATTATATCGGAAACTGATCGTATCCGATATGATTATATCGGAAATACGTGTGTGGTTGTGTGTGTCCCATAATATAGCTTCCTCCTATTCTGGAGATTTTTTTAACGAATAAGTGCGGCTAATGTGTCGTTTTCTTCCATCTGTTCCTTTAGAGCTTTTATTTTTAAGGCTTACATACACTTTAGCGTTTTCTAATACTAATTTTGTTTATAATGAAAGTCGGTTGTTGATATCTCGTCAATTCTGGTAACTAAACGTCAAAACCCCGAGCACTTGCCCGATTTTATCAGTTTGTATAGTTGGTGCCATGCACCATTACATTCTTAATTAGAGTGCCTGTCATACAAATACTTTATTGTCCTAATGTGTTATCTTATATATCCAGTTTTTTATTAGTTAATTATTTTCCATAATTTACTTATTCAAATGACTTTGAATGTAGTCCTTATGTAAGCCTCAGTGTGAACTTCCACGTAAATGTAAAACATTGAAAACGCTCTAGTTTCCCCAAGAATTGACATACACCAATGAAAATCGGTATTCGGGATCGTGTCATAACGTTTTTCACTGCATTAAAAATGTTCATGTCAATAATCGAACCGTTTGGCCTCCACAGCATGGCCAAATGTTGTTGTTGTTGTTGTTGTTGTTGTTGGGACTCGTTGCCTTTACCTGGAGATAGATCCAAAGAATTGATTTCCAACTTTTATAGCTTAAAACTTATGTTTGAACAAGCCCTAGAACTTTTTAACGCTGTTTTTATATGACTAAAATATTCTCGATTGTCATTCTTCTTATTATTTGGGAAAATGTTGCTGTCACCTAGAGATTGAACCAATGAACTGATTTTTGTAGCTTAAAGTGTAGCTACTGCGAAAGCAATTGCTAAGAATGTTTTCATTAATCAAGAACGAATGTTAGGGGTTCAGAGGAGATCAGTTATCGACCTAGTTCTAACCATACCACCCAGTTTTTGTTGTTGCTGTTCTTTTTGTTGGGGCACTTTTTGCTCACACCTTATACAGTATATAACCAATGAACCATGTTTAAACTTTTATAGTTTAAAATATAGGTCTAAACAAGACCTAGAGTATTTTGAACGCTATTTTAATGTAACTACAAATACTTATTGTGTTATTTTTCTTTTTCGGTAAAATTTGCTTTCACCTAGGTATCGAAACAATTTTCAACTTTTATAGCTTAAAACGTATATATTAACAAGGACCACGGTCTTTTTAATGTGACCAAATTTATCTCAACAAACGTTCATTCAGTTACCACATAGTGTGATTACCACATATAAAAATTCTTGTTATTTAATTTTCCTGAAATAAACCCCCCAAAAATTAAAACTTTGTAGTATTGTGCTGAAGTGTATAAAACACGGTTGTAAGCTTTAAAAAACGAATGTTCTAAAGGATCAGATACAAGAAAAAGACGCAACCTAAGCAATCATTACCGTAGTAATATGTGTAAAAGAAGCTCCAGCTCAGCGAGTCTTAATAAACTTATTGCTTAAAGGAACAGACACAACAAATGTACACGGAAACCATAAGCATCGCATTGATACATGTAAAAGAAGCACGAACTTCCAACTTGTTTACGGAGAGTTGGAGAGTAGGGGAAAGGCGAGACACACAGACACACGGACGGACACACACAAACCGGAAGTGACGTCATAACAACCCCCCCTCCAACACCTTACTTAGGATATTAAACTTAATGAATCAGTGGAGAAGTTTTTTTTACCAAAAACATCTTTGGATTATTTATTAGGCTTTATATGAAAAGGCTTGAGAATTAACTTAGAATCCTAGCAGATGCTGTGACTGCTACTTCATCTATTCCAGTTTGCATTGCCTAATGGCAGTGGAACCTGATATCTTTAGTTTCAGCTATAATACCAGGGGTAATCCATTTTATTTAATGACGGACTGCTATCATAGTGAACATTATTAGCAATTTTTACTGCTTTTTGTCTATTTGGAATTTTATGCCATCCGGGTTTTTCATTGTTTTATTCCTTTGTGATTTTAAGACGGTTCTAGTGGAAGTTAACCTGTGTAGTTACATGACATATTTTTAATGTCTGTGACTCAGCTTGCTTCAACCTATATTTATTTTAGATTTTTTTTTCATTATTGCAGACCTTTGTAAAATTGGATTGGCAGTAAGTGATGGTTGCTTTCCCTTCTCCGTTCACTATAATTTCTGTGCCGTATAAATAAATTTTATCATTCACTTCGCCTTCGTTCACGCGATCATTAATCAAGTTTGTAAAATAGCATAAATCGATATTCCAGCTTGCTAGTTTTAAAAACACTCGCGACTAGAGCAAAAGCAATTACGTTCCCTTTCAATTCGCCCATAAAGATGTTAAATTTACGATATGACCACTTCTGTTTTTAGTTATGGCAATGCAGAGAGAGAAGACTGACGAGCTGTCACTTGTTATTCCCTGAAAAGGTTATACGCGTATGCGTATAAATATGTATATCCTGCTGCATGTATATACCATGTTTTAGGTTATGTTAGAAACGTATCGATTATGACAGCATTGCAAAGATGAATTTTATCTGATCATGATTTATTACGTTGTTTGGTAGAACTGGGTTACATGATTTATAGCTCTGCCATCCCTGTGCAGGGAACTAACCTTTTCTCTCCGTTAAATATAGTTGTTCAGTTCTGGTGAATATCTAACTTTACCGAACGTCCATCGTCTCTACAGGATATGAAAAACTCTTCTTAAAACCTCGGCAATAATCAAGTTCGTGTTGGGTTTGTATTACATGACGGTATTCACTCTTCTTGGCGTAGCTTACATCAATCTTTCGTTGAATTACCTCTGCTGCTCTGTAACTTCGTAGTTGCAGTCGGATCTGTTGAATCCTTTCCTTCAGATTTACGGACCAACCTCTTTACTGCAAATTCTTAAAATTACACCCTTAGCTTGGCTTATGGTTGGCATGTATGTTTTGTTTTACTGTCGTTTCATACATGAGGTTTTGAACTACATGGTTTTTAGCTTTTCTTGTGCAGTATTAACAAGAGTTAAAACCCTCCTTTACATTGCCCTTACCCTTATCGCTCTTCAACTGTACCCATTTGATAGATGGTTGTAGAGATTATACCTTTGAATTTTCGGTAGATTGAAAACCTTTCAGCCTGTAGATAGAAGCAGGAAATATACGGGCAAAATACCTGAAGAATTTCTTTTCCTTCTTCTAGGTACTCCTATTCCTAAATTATTTGAATTAATCACGTTTTAAAGTATCAGTAAGAAATTTAACTGTTTGTTCCCTTAACAGTATACTTATCATCCATCCCCGAGAAAAACTGAGTTTATCTCCTACATAATAAGGATTTGATTCAAAATTTAATATTTAACAAATTTTTATTAGGCCTATACTAGAGAACGTTTAATTTTGAAGATTATTCGTTACTTGTGTGTTTTAAATCTGATAAAAGGTTGCTCACTGGGTGCTCGCAGCCGACGCCCAGGCTTAATTTCAGAATGACAATGGCACGATGGCTCTCGACAGCAAATGACTTTTTTCGTCATAATTGATGACAGCGTTTTCTGCTAGCATCTTGGATTTTTACAAACGTAAAAATGCAAAATTTTACAAGAAAATTTAATTCATCAGATTATTAGCGCTAGAATGGTAAGAATAGAGCTAACAGATGCATTACCCAACTTAGGGACATTCATTAGCTGCTGCTCCCCTTGCCCACTCCCAGACTCTTTAATTATTATATCGTTAGAATGGTAAGAGAAGAGCTAACAGATGCATTGCCTAACTTATGCCTTTGAACATGAAACTCTCTTTCGTATTAAAAACAATGACATGTCTATGAGATCTCCACGCTGCCACGGAGCTTTATACTCTGTGGCTCTTAAGCCACTTCTGTCTCTGCTGTCACCCACCAGCCCATTGCTATTTTTTTTACTGATTATGTTTATAGCTTCTCAGTTGTGTGCTTGTTTTCTTAGCGAAAATGACGTCAGATTTGTCAGATTTGGTCAAATAACCAACATATTTGGCCATAACTAACAGATTTGGGCACGAATAACCAACATGTTGCAGTGCCCTTCCCTTTATATCTTTTTCGCTTCATGTACGACATCAAAGTCTACCAATTTCAGTGCCTTCCATTCGGCCTAAATGCAGACTCAAGATTTTTACTCTCATTCTAAAACCAATCCTAGCCCACCGTCACCAAAAACAAACAGCTGCAAGCGCTTACCTTGAAGACTGGCTGTTGAATGACCCAGATCTGTTAAAACTCTGCAACGACTGAGATTGCATAATCGCCCTCCTTAACCAACTGGGTTTCGGGATCAACCTCAAGAATCAAGACTCATTCCAGTGCAAGACTTCATTTTTCTAGATGTCTCATCCAACCTAAGGTCTGCAACAGTTATGTCTTTATCAGACAGAATGGAAGAAATTCATCACTCTCGACATTTTCGTCAACAACCTCACCTGCACTCCCTCAAGGACCTAAACTTCTTAATCAGCAAGATCGACTCCATGGCAATATTATCCCCTACGCGTGATGGATGACAGTCCGCTCTACAATTTTCGAATTAACGAGTGGTGGAATCAACCAACTTCAAAAACGTCACACACCCTACAGGACAAGATTTCTCAATGGTACCCTTTCTATGGTGGTCAGACGTTCACACACTCTCTCAGACCGTCCATCTCTACGAAACTCTGCCAGACCTTCTCCTTCAAACTGACGCCTCTTTGGAAAGCTGGGAAGCCCACACAGGTCATCACGAAACCTCAGGGATATTGACACCACAAGACAAAGATCGCTTCAACATCCTAGAATTGAATGCAGTCCTCAAAGCCCTTCATTATTTTCAACACGTAGTCAAGGAAAAATTGTCCAAATTCTGGCAGACAAGGCAATAGCAGCAGCCTACACCCGGAAGGAGGGAGGAACGAGGTGTCACAAACTCCACGAAGTACCCTCGTCAATCTTCAAACTATGCATATAACTCAAGACAACCATCCTGCCTTTGCACATTTCAGGCAACAGGAATTTGATTGCAGATTCCCTCTTACACAAGAAACTTCCAACGGGAAATGGACACTAAAGATATCCATTTGCGAATATGTCTTCATCATTGGGGTACCCCAATGATCGACCTATTCAGCACGAGCCACAAAGTCAGACTTCCCCACTTCGTCAGTCCAGTCCCAGACGAACAAGTCACAGCAGTAGACACTCCGATCTTTTCATGGATGAACCTCTATGCATGTCTATTCCCCCCATTTAAATGGCTTCCTCAGGTCCTAAAGAAAATATGTCAATCATAAGGACTGTATCTATTGATTGCATCAAATTGGCTATCAACAGCGTGGTTCCATTATCTTCTAAGTCTCACCTTTGACACTCTAAGAAGTCTTCCACCAATACCTGATTTACTATCACAGCGAAAGGGGACCAAGATCCACCAGAGCATCAACACAGTACACCTTCACGGCTGGGTACTATCATCAAACTCATCAAAAAGGCTAGAATTCATGAAGATCAAGTAACCCTCATTCCCAGCAGCAAAGCCACCAAAACATCAATAAAAAGAATTTATGACAACAACTGGATAAAATGGTTTCATTGGCATAACAGGGTGAAATCAATCCTGTCAACCCCTCTATTTCTGATGTCTTGAAATTTCTAAACGACCTGTTCAATGAAGGCCTAAAAGGATAAACAATTTTGGTGTCCTGCTCAGCATTCAACTCTGTATTCAAATTCGCAGGCAACAATAAGCTTCTACAATATTACCCCACCTCAGTGCTCATCAAATCATTCGAAATTGAATGCCCAGCAACCTGTCGCATTTTTCCTGATTGGGACTTATCAGTCGTATTACAACCGCTATTGAAAGAGCCTCATGAACTAGTAAAAACAATCCGATGAATATCCTTATCAGATTTACGGCACACGAATTAAGGGCAGGCTCAACATCATGGGCATATCACAACATCATCTTAGTTCAGGAAATCTTGACAGAAGCCTCTTGGCGAAGCACCTCCATCTTCACAAGCCACTACTTCTGTGAGAAGACGAAGCAAGCCAATGAACTACATCGTCTTGGCCCATCGTAGCAGCCAGATGTGTCGTCAACCCTCCCTTAAGCACTCAGAAATAGAAGCAAGGCCTACCATCAAGACGGAAGCAAGATTCTCACCTTTAAACAAACGGCCCTTTTCAGGGCCACGACATTTTAAGAAAGAGATCCAAATTCAACTGTTTTCCCGTTTTTCTGAATAAAGTGTAAAATTGTGAAAGTCTTTTGGGGAAAGCCAGCTCGTAACCCTAGGACTCCCGTCAAGGCGGTGCCCGCCACCTAACTTTGAAAAGGTCTAACTGTTAATGCAAAACACGGGCCAACTGAAAATAGTTTCTTTTGCCTAAGGAAAACATACATAACCAAACCCTACTTCCCTACCTCCCCTACCAAACCATCAAAGTCTACTTACGATCTTGAGTCACCACCTGACGGAATCGAGAGGAAAAATAATTAGCTTCGGGTTGCGCGAAAACGCTCTTATAGACGAGGGTTGTGCCTGCGCATGTGCAAATGGGTTACGATGCTGGCGGTTACAAGGAATTAAAAAATAACTCCAGGGAAACGCAGCATTGCGAGGAACGAATCCAGTAATTAATAAGGTATCTAAATTTTCTTAGAATAAAGATACCATTTTTCAGCAGGCCCAGGCTGTGGTCAGCAAAAAACGTTTTTCATGCTAAAATGTTTTGTGGGTTCTGCAGTCACGATGGGCCCTTTGAAAAACCAACTCATCCTTAATCATATTTAATTAGCTTCCCTTTTTTTTCCTTTTGATTTATGGTGGGCATTGCATTACTGTACCTGATATGTACCACTCTCGATTATGGACCAGCAGAAAAAGTTAGTATTTATAAAGCATGTAGTTACATTTTTATTACCAATATTGTTCTGCATGAAACAACTATTTTTATTTTAAAACACGAACAAAATTAAGCAACTTTTTTGTTGTGAATGTTAGCCCTTAGTATTCTCCTGCACACGTGGATGCCAGCTGCACTAAAAACCAAGTGAAAGGCAGAGATGAAAGTTTTAATACTTAGTGAGATTAAAACGACTTAAAACTTAAGTCGGATATTGATGTCCTGTTAATTTTGGTAACTGAACGTCAAAACCCCGAAAGCACTTGTCCAATTTTATCAATTTACGCACTATGTTCACAAATAGGGTATAGAATGCCAATGGAACATTTTAAATAAATTGGACACCGAGTTAAAAAAAAAATCATGCAAAAAGATGTCAGAAAGCAATACATGATGTGTTTGTAGTACGAGGCAGTGCACTGAGCACCGCGAAAATATGAGGCAGACTATTCATTCTCTCTTTGGCACAGGTCTTTAATCAAACTTTCGATACCACTTGCAAAATTTAACAAGCTACATTTTTACCATAAAAATAAAATATCAGAATTGGGTCCTCTTGTTCTACTGTATGAAAGAGTGCCAGGTAGGGTCAGGTAGTGCCACATACAGCAAGTGACATTTCATCTAAATTGCATGTAATTAAAACGTAAGAAAGACGACTAAGTTCAAGTCTCTTTAGCATGCCTGGCAACGGTGTTCATAAATTCATTGCAGCGTCTTAGTTACAAGTTATAGTATCCTACAGAATTCCAAGTATTCTTTCCGTGTTAGGCTCACCCCTCAACATAAAGCACAGGAAGAACAAAAAGTGAATAATTTACTTTTGTGGACTAATTGAACGGGTCTGGTTCATAATTCCTACAATCAAAATCCCCACAGATACACAATCCCCACACCTCAAAATCCCCACAATTCCTAGAGAAGGAAAGGGGAAAATGAATATCGAATGAGAATTTGTGTAATTGGTTGTGGGAAGAGGACCCCCCCCCCTCCACACCTATTGAGAATAAATAGATAAACAGAATACGGAAAATGGCTACTATTGCTACAGATCGTTAAAATCGTCCCTCACTGGACTTCTTGCATGGCATAGCGCTCAATATCTACCCGTACAGTTTTCAACTTTACACGTTTTAAACCTTCAAACGTATTACATTATTTTACATATATTTTTTATTGTTTTGTTATGAGACAAATGACCATCCATCCTTCTACTTTTCACCCTCGAGCGGTGATACCTTTGTATCTCTGGCAGGTCATATTTTATTGGTATGGCAGGTGAAATTCTATCCCATCTTTCCACTCGCCATGTAATTTTTTAATGTTTTTTTTACTTATACGCATGGTTTTTAAATTTATTATCTTATAATCTGGAATGGGGGGACAAAAAATAAGGAGGTTTCTAGATGTGCTTACAATGCAGTTTAAGGCCAGCTGAGACATATCCAGGTTAAGGCCAGTCAAACAGGGACAGGAAGGAATATACGGATGTCCACACATGAGCAGACGTTCACTTCCCACTCCAAGAACCATCTAGAAGATTCTAGATGCCCGTCGTCAAAGAAGATGGAAGTTGTTACTATCCCAGCAACAGCAACCAAGTGTTTTGGGGTTCCAAACTTGGGCCCCACATCTGACTTATCTGCCTTCCGTAAAGGATGGGAAACCCCTATTTTTAGTTTAGATTTAAACCCAAGCCTAAAATGTAATTGCGATCAGTATTTATTATGGTAATAAATTCCCTTGTTTAATGACAATCTCTTCTCATGTTTCTTATAACCTACTTCAATCCACGGGTTATTTTAAATCCTCCCCTCAACAAGTGGTACCAGGCCGATGGCATTGTAAATTATTTTAACAAATATTTACCAAATTTCAATTCGGACTTTAATATGTTGAAATTTGTTCGTTATCCATCTCGTAAGCTGACAGAGGTATTTCGCCACTAGGATCAATGCTGGAAAGGAATCTGCACAAGGATTTTCGCAGCATCATTGAGCAGCTCTAAACAGAAACACGGAAAAGATTCAAGAGAGGTTGCCAATGGATTTCTTTACGGAATCAACACTACGCAAAGGCAAGTAAAAAAGAGACAAAATTAAAGAAGAAGTCCAATTGAACAGTATAGAACAGCACTTAACTTAGGTGTAAGCAGATTTCACCTTACAAATAAAAGAACTCTTGAAGAAAGGATAATTTACGGTAGTGTATTAACAAGTTAGGCCTTTATTGTTTTGATGACAGCAATGGCTGAATTAAGCAGGATTTCAATCAACGTACAGCATATATGTTTGCTGGATGGTAATAATTTTGAACACCAGGTTCACATGGGTGGAAGCGTTATTAAGACATCAAGGTTCATGGAGTTTACTTATGACTAATAAACCGAAACCTATCGATGAGGGTAAACTTGCAGCTTGGGAGTTGGCTAACAAAAAAATAATGGTTTGATATGTTGTCAGTAGACATTAAAGTAGTGTAAATCCCTAAGGAGACAGAATGTAAGATTTGGGACCATTTAAATGAACGATATAATCGTCAAATATTTGTGTTATTTGATAATACGCAAAAGATTGCATGAGTTTGGGTAGACCCAAACATTCAACTATGAGCATAGTTGAATGTAATGGTAAACTAGGTACGATTTTCCAAAAAAAATGATGATACTGGTATAAGTCTTGATGACAAAGAAAACACTTGTTATGTAAGTTTGGGATTGCTTAGTTCGTATGACGTATTAATTAGGAGTTACCTTGCTCCTCTCAAGAAAGAAGAGACACGAAAATCCGCAGATATGGACATTTGTTGAAGATAAATGAAAGTAAAAGTCAAGTTAATACAAGTTTTACAGACACCCCGGCGTACTGTGAAAGTTAATAAAAGTTTACAGATACCCCGGAGTACCTGAACCGGTGTACGACAGCAGCAGCCAACGACAGGACTATTATGCTACCGTTGCGGGGCGTCGGCCATAAATCCAGCATGTGCAGCTCTAAAAGAGGTAACTTTGAGCGACAGACAAAGTTGAAACTACAGAGGACACCGACCATGGGAAAATTTCGGTAATCGAGGCAGAAGTTCATCTGGGAAAAGTAAGATAAATATGACATGTATTACTTATGCGAAAATTGAGCAAGTGAAAGTAATGGCTTCAAATAATGGTCGAAACTTAAACGACACCCTAATTATCAACTCTGGAAGCGTGCGTCATTGCTCTGGAAATAAAACTTGGTTCCAGAGTTTCATCATCAACTAAGAAAGAATCGATAAAATGCCCTACAAAAAATAACCTAGTGCGTAGGGACTAAGTAGGAAATGTGAAACTATATTTTAAAGCAGGTCAACTAACGCTTATAGATGTACCTGATTTTATCGTAAACTGTTCATCTGTTGGCAAGGCAGTTTTGAAAAATTTTAAGATAATATTTGAAGATGAAACCTGTAGGGTAATTAAATTACCTAAGGTAATAACTGTACCTAAAATAACTGTAAAGTAATTAGTAATTATGTAATTAAGGTAATTAAGTCGTCTGAGATGCTGCAATACTCATCAAGGCAACAGAAGATCCCTTTAAAGGAACTCGTAGAAGTCTTTTCTACACAGCTAATGGTACACCCACTGACCATTCATATGCTGTGAATTCTTTGGCACAGCATTCATCTGTCTCACGTCTACCAATTAGCAAGCTGGCATGAGGATCTTCAGGTACCTCAAGAGAGCCCAGGAACATAGCCTTGTTGTCAACCCTGATAACTCAGGATTAAAAGCCTACTCTCATGCAAGTCATGCAAGTGACACAGGTAGCAGGAAGTCAAGTACCGGGATAGTTGCATCGTATGGTGGAATACCGTTCCTCTTGAGATCCAACTTACAGAAGACCGTGTCCTTATACACCATTGAATATGAATATAAGGTGTTGTCCCATGCAGTTCAAAAAGCTTTGTGGACGCAGAATTTGTTAAAGGAAGCAGGCTTCATTCTCTTGGAGACGAATAGCCAATGTTAATTTACACGGATTCTCAGAGTGCAAAAGTGTATGCTGTAAGCAATGTGGAGCGCTCTAGAACCAAACACATATATAAAATGTACCATCACGTTAGAGTGAAACTCGACGCTGGCAAAATATCTATTGAGTAAATTACAACGCAAGTCAATTTGGACGACGAGCTTACCACGGCTCAGGCTGGAATTCGACAAGCATATTTGTCTAATAAATTACATGATTTATTTTGCAGCTAGACTAGTCTTCAGGGCGGAGTATTGTCAAAATGTCCAGATGTGCTTACAACACAGTTTAAGCCCAGCTGAGACATAGCCAGGTAAAGACCAGTTGGGGGGGTGATGAGGCTTAATGGCGCGTGGACAGCTTGGCAGGGCTGGGAAGGAAGTTACGGATGTCCACACATGACCAGATATTCACATCCAATCTAGAAGATTCTGGATGCCCATCGTCAAGAAAAGCGGAAATTGCTACAACTCTAGCAACTACACCAAGTGTTCGGGGCTCCAAACTTGAGCCCCACATCTGACTTATCAGCCTTCCGTAAAGGATGGGAAACCCCCATTTTTAGTTTAGATTTTAACTCAATCTTAAATGTAATTGTGATCAGTATTTATTGTGGGAATAAATTCCCTTGTGTAATTACATCTCTTCTCATGTTTCGAATAACCTATTTTGATCCGGGATAGTGTACCTGTGGGGCTTTGAGTTGTGGTGATTCTGTCCCTGTAGGGATTTTGAGATGTAGGGATTCTGTACCAGTGTGGATTTTGAATTTGGAGGATTCTGTGCCTGTGAGGTTTTTTGTTTCAGGATTCTGAGTCGTGAAGATTTTGATTGTATGTGGCTTAAATTGAACTGATTAAATGTGCTAAAACATTTTCATAAATCGAGAACTTTGCTCGCCCCATTACTTATTACAAAAGATAAAACGAAGTGCTACAAATTAAAAGACAAACAACGTTTTGAAAATTAACAATTTTCGTCATCAGGTTTATGAATTAAAATATTAAAACACGGCAAGGCCACTAGTTATCACATGTTTAAAAGCACAACGCAATAATTAAAAAGAATAAAAGAATAAAAATTCGAAACCACCGTTTCTTCTGACCCCTTTACTTTGCAGCCAGTATATTTAAAAACCAAAATTGTAGCCGTTTTCTAGACTATTACCCTGCAGTAGCAATACATACGCTGGCCGATTTACCTGTCAGTGATCCAGTGAAGTCATGATCAGGTATAAACCACTCCTATTAATACCAGGCTTTTCTCCAAAAGTATCATGTGCTTTATTTCAGAAGATTTAACCCTAGGCCCAAATAGTGGATGCAGAGGAACTGGGGGTTGCTTTTATTTGAAATTTAACAATTTTAAATAAAAGCAATAGAAGTGTTCAGTCGTTATGCTTAATACTTGTGTCATGTCCATTCTTAAAAAAATTAATAAAAACATAGTGCAACATTTTAAAACCATTTTAAAAACAAGACAAGGTTCACTCGAATGCACTCCAGGTCGAGTCGGTGCAAGAATTTGTCGAAAGAGTCACACGTGATTTCTTAACGAAATGCAGAATCGAATAGTTTCTGTTGAGGTTTACTGAAATGAACATCGTTATTTTGTTCTCTCTCAACCTATAAGTGCCTAAGGGGCAAGTGGTGTTGTTGAAAAGATCCTATATTCAGAAGGAAGTTGCTAAGCCAACATCACATGAGCAGCAGCGAATTTCCTGTACCAGAAGATTCTAAAAGATTCCAGACCAGGAACCAATTGAAGCTTGGATTGGTGTCCCTTAGCAACTCTAGTGTATAAAAAAAACTACAGAAACCGTATTCGACACTTTAACTAGCAGGAGGCAATGCTACACATTATGTCCTTACGATGTTTTAATTCTAAAATAATATTTTGTAATTCAGTTTTAAAACTTAATAAATAGCTTTCTTATTATTCTTTTTAATAGAACTTTGGTATTCGGTTCAAGTTTTTCATCTCTTACAATATTGATACTAGTGTTATATTTTTTCACGTGGTTATGCTTCGTGTTTACTAATTTCAGTTTAAAACTTCCCTAACCCTTTTTTTCTCATATGCTGTTTGTTCTTAACGGTTCGGCAACACTAATTTTGGAAAATTCAGCAAATGGGAACCACCAAATACATCCATCGATCGATTTTTCCCTAGGAAATGTCTTTCTCCATCCCAATGAGCTCAAGCCCCTGGTTTCCCATACCTTTTTCTGCCATTTTTTGGGTTTTGGGCTGAATCCAGCATGTTTGGCAGCAAGCCTTGGGCTTTTCTGTCGTACTCCCCATATCTCTGATACCCAATGCCACGCTCACCTCCACAGTACATGACCAAAAGCCTAACAACGAATCATCACCTGCAATGTCTGGTCGCCTCTATCCCGTTTCCCTTTGCAACAGTCTGCTGTCCCTGCTACCACAATTGACACACTTTGTGTCACGCGATCACATTACTGCACCTGCACACCAGGGTACAGGTTCCACGGATATTGCACAAACATTGCTCAAGGTTGAATCTTTTAGCACTACTTCACCTTTATACGTACATTTAGGAACAATCGATGTGCAGTGGCCATATACAGATCATATCTTTAACCAGGAGTGGGCAGACAGGTGGATGGCAATGGCAGCACCAATGGACGAGTTTCCCAGTTATGCAGTGGTAGTCAAATCCAGGATCGGCAAGACTCGGCGGCAACTTCATCGGATTTAGTCCAATGGCCTAAGAGAGTACAAAAACGAGAGAGGTTTCTCTAGTCCTCCAATGGGCGACACCAGCAGATGCAATCAGAAGAGGAAGGTAGTGGATTTCTTCATTGACTTATTCGGAGAGGCGGTATGTTACATTGTAAGTAGGAACCACTAATTCATGGACGTGAGGGTCAGCAATGCCAAATGCAGTAAACTGAACGTCAATTGAGGCAAAACGGCAGGACCAGAAGACGATGTTGGGAGTTCCTCGAGTAGTGGGAGCTATCGGCCATGAAGGACAATGTCGCCACAGTCAACGACTCAGCAGTTCCAGCAGACATTGGTACTTCGAGGTGTCAGAGACAGCCAAGGACCGTGGAACACAATGCCGCCGTGGTAAACTCACCAGTAGAGTTGTGGTCTCAGTTACCAACCCGGATTACTGACTGCCAGTTTATGACACTCGCAGGATGTCTGAAGCATAGCAACAAATTCCAGTACTGGACATTGCGATAGAGGAGAATGATTCAGTGGAGGCATAACATTGCCACTTAAAAGAAGACTAATACGAAGGCAGTAGCAGCAATGAGGCAGTCCATGGCAACGAGGAAGAAGAGGAGGATAACTTGGACGACAAATTATACGAAAATGACTTGGACGACGATGACAACGACAAGCATGCGTTCAAGCAGTGAGGATGAATGATCAACAAGGACAGACAGTTCACCATGACTGCTAATCTCATCTGCCACTTTGCCTACTATGCCCTTGCGAATGGTGGGTTGTTCGACACTACAGTCATCAGAAGCCTTGCACACAAGAGAGCCCAGTTGGTTTGTCCTCCTATGTCATTCTACAACAGCAGAGGAAGGCACCTCTTCCAGCATCTATCCAGTGCAAGAAGAGGTCTCCAGCAGCGAACTTTAGTCCATGGTCAAAGCTGATTTTGCAAGCTGATGGGCAGAGACACAACACAACTTCCACTGCATCCATTATAGGATCCAAAAGAGGATTTATTGCCATCAGTCACGGTGGAGAGCAAAATTAACTGAGACAACAACACCGCCACCATCACTACCACCAGCAAAAGGAGCATCAGCTCGGTCACTGGAAGAGGGCCAACAATAACTGGCATCAGGCGAACGATGTTTGCTAGTCATACTGTATTGCAACATTTTCCATAGAAAGAAAAATATCATTACCGCCACTGAAGTCGCCCTCGCTATCCACGAGGCAATGCATCTGATCTTGCCAATATGAAATAACGCCCTTCAGAAGCACTGACGCACCTTGATAGCCCAATATGTCACGCACTGTTTCAGCCACCCATTTCCAATAATGCCAAGCCCATCGCTAACAAAGCCAAGCATTTGACAGTAGAAGAACATGTGGAAAATCCAACCACAGGAAGGTTGCTGCTCGATGAGATGTTCTCAGACCTGGGAGAGAAACTCTTGAGCTAGTCTTTGCCGTCATCTATCGAGTCGTCACATAGAGTCACGCATTACAAAGGGAAGAAACAAACAAAGGCCATTTCAACTCCAACCAATAGCCAGCTGTCGAGGTGGCACCAACAGTATTGGCTGTGTCGCAAGCCACTCAGACATAGGCAGGAGCAGAGGCCATTACCCAAAACTCCAACAATTCGATCCAAGAGTCAGCTACTGTCGAGCAGAGGACGCCTTCAGTTATGACCATTTCACAAGCATACCAAACATCGTCCAAATGGAAGTTGTCACAACCTGCTACCATCTGTGAACCAGTGCAGAAAGTGGAGTTTCTAGCTTCATCAGAATAATGATCATCATTGGCGCAAATACGTGCCAGTATTTCTCTTTCGTTGCTGGATCCATCATGATTTTGCTGGTCAGCAAAAAGCCAAAACCATGGAAAAACAGTCTTTTCAGAAACTGTGTTGTTAATCATCACCATTTGCGTAAAATAAGGCCAAACTCCACTATTTCAGAGATTAGCTCGTACGCAGGTCTCTCGGGTGTTTTCAACCAAGGACGGTGGAGAGCAGGTCCATCCCTCCCACACTTAGTCCCCCTCCACATGCATTTAATTTTGGTCTCGCCCTACCACCAAACCCTCATCGCCCACAGTCATCAATGTCCAAATCTTCAAGACCAGAAAGAAAGGACTAGCCTCGTGTGGGTCACTTTACCATGCCTTTCATCCTAACAGACTTTGACTGGACACGTCTGACACAACACAACATGCTCGGTGTTCGACACCTAGACACCTCATAAGACACGTAGTTCACGAATGTCTTGCCAGACACCAACTCTAGCCCAATGCCATCAACGCTTGAAATGTCCACTTTCATCGAGTTCCACCTCTACACACTACAATACCCGCTTAGAACAGTGTATATTCTAGCCTGAAAGGTGAGGACCCACTGCTCACCACCAAGTCTTTTAGTGCTAACTATTAAGACCAAAACTGCATGAGTGCTCACCACCAGTTGGTCCAACAGCTCAGTCATGGCTTAGGACGGGCATCTGGTAGCCTGAACAACCTGTACATGACACTGAAAAACTGACAGTGGAAATATAGCGGACAATTTTATTTTGAACTCCACCAATATTCGAAACCATCAGGGCCCTGTTACCATTACCCCGTGTCAATCCTTACCAAAGAAACTGTCAGGCAGGGAGCTTGACTGGGGCGGTACATCTGTTAAATAGTAACGTAAGGTCCTAAAGGCAACTTCAGCGAGAATGGAAACCGCGTGTTACGTAGACAGGCAAAACCTAACTTGATCTTGATTTTTAGTATGATTACGTACCGCGAAAGCGTCACGTATCATTCCATTTGACTTTAGGATTTTATGCAAGAGGTGTCAGACAAGATACCACAAGGATAACTGGGTTGTGGCAGCCAAGCATTCACAGCAGTGTCACTTTTTGATACTTCGATGTTTGCTGTTCCATCATTGTGAGCTGAATTCAACAAAAACTAACACGGAACATGAGCTGGGTTTAGACCGTGAGTCAGTCTAGTTTTACCCTAATAATGAATCGCCGTTATGATAGCAATCCTACTCAGTACAAAAGGAACCGCAGGTTTGGACACTTGGCACTTGTGCTTGGCCCAGGAATCAGTGGTGCTAAGAAGCTATCATCCTAGGGATTATGACTGGACGCCTCTAAGTCAGAGCCTACCTAAACATGGCAATACTACCATTTGTGCCTCAAGCCAAGGGAGAAACTGTTAGGCGGTATAGAGAGATCGAATGTGAACCCCCGGCCCGCTGCTGGCTGCATCCTCGCAAGACGCCATTTTTTTCCGGGTGACCGAGTCACCTTTCATCCAGTAATGCCGCAGTCTTTATCCTGTGCGCTGAAGGTGGATTCTCCTGATCATCCACATATGACCTAGGTAGTGGTTGGGGTGTCATACTTAGTAGAACAGCCACCACACTGCACTCTATTGAGTTTCGTCCTTCGACTCAGGGATTTGTCAGCAACAGACTGACTGTTCTTCCAATACCAGCACCTAGAATACCAAGTATGTTTTTTTCTCCAAAGTTCAAATGGTGACAATTAACATACATACCGCAACCCTTTCACGAGTTCCACAACCCTTCCTTTCCGAGACTAAGTCCACAGGCACACACTAACCTTCCATTCCCAAACTGGCTAAGTAGCCAGAAACCACAGGGTTGTGAGACTTAGTCTCATGCAGAATGACCCGAAGGAAAGACTAAAAATTGATTAAAATAAACAAATAAGGCATTTATTACAGTTATTGAGTTTTAAAAACGAAGTTGGAGCAAAGAACATGCCCGCCAACTATGAATCGTTATACTATCACAACAATGGCTGAGTTACTAACACTTCAAATCGTTGTTGTACAAATATGTTCGACGATGGTTCGGCATGAATGCGCTAACACTGTCGCTTTATTGCAACAATTGGCTCGTTCACTAAAGATTCAACTCGCCGAACGCCATAGTCTAACTGATACTTAATCCGTTTGGTGTGGCCAAAGCAGAAAACGTAGAACGAAAACAGCCAGTCAGAACTTGCTGTCACTATTGATCCTCACTTGTTTATGACGTTAATAATGAAGATGATTCAAAATTTTATAGACATGTATAAAAATAATGGTAAATATGTGTAACAGAAATATATAATTGCACAAAACATATGCTGTTGAAACCATTGTTAGAATATCTGGTGTCTTGTATGCAGCAATTATATTGTTTTTTTTTCTATCAAGGTCATTTTCATATGCAGAACCATGCATGGTTTAGAGAATGGATTTGACACTCGCCGTGTACGAAGATCCAGGAATATAGCTGTTTTAGGTGTTCACCCGGTTTCAAATATTAGACCTGTTCCTATTATAGTCAGACAACCATTCGCCAGGGAAAATGTTGCCACGCCAGGTCTTCGTAAAGTCTTGGCAGATATGGCCTCACAGAGAAAACGATGTGTTCGGTGGATCACAACTCTGTTACTTTCAGCCATTGCTGCCTACCAGCTGTACGAAAGAGTTTCACTTTATTTAGACGACCCTACTTCAGTCAGTACTTACTTTGTCACCTACCAGAATTTTACATTCCCATCTGTGGTGATTTGTCCTGACATCGATTTCCAAGATGCAGAACATCTGCTCATCATTGCCCATAGACAATTTGATGTTAATTCCACTATGGAAATTGACGACAAATTAAGAAATGGAGAAATTACTATTTTCGATTTATGGAATACAACAGGAGTGGCCTTTCAGAAAATAGAATCCGTTATGTATCAAGTAAGGAAAGAGTATAATAAGCATTAAGCAATATTTATTTCATTTTACTTTGATTTAACATTATTTTATTATTTTTGTTTTTTGTTTAATAAGCTCTGGATTAACTTAAAAACTACCGTTTAGTATTGATATTTGTAAGACTGCCGGACATTTGTGCGTCATGCTGGTCTCTCTATTTAAAATCAGCAAATTATTCCATTACTGAGGTCAGCTAATAATTAGTGAGAACATTACAAGGGCCTAAGGTATTCAATCTCATATGGTTGTGGAATACAAACGGGAAAATAGTACCTAGTGCTTCCCAAATGTATTTAACTTGATTGTGAAATGTGCTATCAGGGAAAAATCTGCAGTATTTATCCTATGTACGAGTAGTGTCCAAATTCACCCAGGGCAGGTTTGCAGTCCTAGCTGACCACGTTGAAATCTGCATCACCAATGGTAGGCCTATTGGTGATCAAACTATAGTAGTCCATCCACGATGAAGCTGTCATAGCATATTTCAGGGCTTCAGCCTGACAATTCAACCATGCTTCGTTTGCCATATGTATTCAAAAATGTTAGCTCTCCACAACAGTCCAGCAGCTTAGTTCTTTCTGAATCCCTCTCATGTTTTATTGCTTTTTTATGCATTAGGGGATCATGATAAAGACAAAGCTTAATCCCTAATTGGTGATAGGCCAGTATGAAGCATTGCGAGTTGGCACTACTATTGGTTTTTACGAAGGACTGAATCACGTATTAAGATATTGCTGAAGACCACAGGACTGTTAATGCTAGAATACACGGGTGGACAAGGTGCTATCTATTCTGTCAACCATGATGACATATTCTGTAAACAGGTGGGAGTGTAAATGAGAATCAGTTTACTTCGGTCGGATCTGCAGGAAATCAGCTTCGTGTTTTTCGTTACTGTATTGCAGCATGCAGATTACACGCAGGTGCAGTAAAGCAACATTAGTAATCCGTGAGCCATAGCAACACAAAGCATAGAAGATTTGTCAGTTAAACCAATAAAAAGCTTTCAAGATTTAAATGGCAATTTTCGTAATAATTTTAGTATATGCAGGTTTGGAAAACAAACCTAGCATTGCGACGCATAGGGTAAATTTAATTAGATGGGATCACGTATTTTGCTAATCTCAATATACTAAGATTAATCTGACTAGTCTCTGACACTGGGAGTTGATTGCTAAAAATGACATTGAAAAGTGATACTGGTGTATTCATAATAAAATTTATAATGAAAGTAAATAGTTGACTATGCTAACGAGGTAAACAGTTTTCATTAAGTTTGGCTTAGTGATAATACAATATACACTAACCTGAGAAATAAACAATAGACGACTGCCATGACTGTGACTCGAACTCTACTTTCCGGTTACTACACCGGTGCTCTTACTACTGTGCTACAGTGGACACTGGCTGTAGGCTTCAACTGAGCTTAGCAGCTGTTCAGTCTTTCTCAGTGGTGATCTAAAGGCCATAAACATACAGTGGTTAGAGTGCTAGGGTAGTAAGCAGGAAGTCTGGGTTTGAGTCACAGTCGGGCAGTTGTCTTCTCTTTCTTTCTCAGACTAGTGTATCTTAAATTTTCTATAGGCCAGGCTTTATTGTGCAGACTATTTGCTTTGGTAGGCCTTCACCTTCTGATTTATTCTTTTTTTAGTTTTCCGATTAATTAGTGATGCATTGCAGTTTTTGCTACATCGTGGTAAACTTTGTTTTTTTAAAGCTATTACACATCTTTTCTGCCAACAGCTATACAATGCGCCTACTAGTAGTCTCATACAAGAGGCGACGATTTCCACACCATTCGGATACTGTAATACTTTTACGCCTGGTAAGCCAAAAAAAATTGTAATGTAGGTTTAAGTATCATTGTTGAAAACAACACCAACACAAGAACAATTTTAAATATAACACAAATATCCGGTAAAATTAAAGAACATTTGTTACCGTTTAGTTATAAGAGCAACATATGACTAAACATAGTTTGTATTTTGAGGATTCAAGTTTGATGATTGTTATATATACAATTTAAGCAATTTTTATAATTTATGAAGGCCAATTTTTATATTTAGCAGACCTTAATAAAGTAAAAATAAATACATAACTTATCTAAGGAATCGTCGTACTTTCCTAAATGAATAGTAAAAAAAGCAAACTTTGTGAGCCACATAATTGCTGCAATTATGAGTTAAAATGTTATCGATTTGTTTTATTTATTTTACTTAGAATAAAAAAATGGAACTAAACCAAGACCAAAGTTTTTGTATCCGTAATTGTATATTTTCTTTTTCAGCTCAGAACTTGGAATTTCAAATTTCTGAAATCTCTCTGGACTTGTGTATTTACCAGGAAGAAAACCCTTCAGATCCATACAATCGACATCATGATCAGCCAACAACTGAAATACAAAGAAATGTGAAGAAAGTGCGAGTAAGTAAATATGAAGTCCGAAGCTCCTGCTTGCTAAGGCAATTCATAGAAAGGCCATAAATTTTCGGCCCAGTATGGAATAAATTACGAGTTATTAAAGGCACTGTCGATGAGTGGCACTCGGCGTGTCGCCGCAGTCGCCGTGAGGAGGTGGTGTTGACCCGTTTGCGCATTGGTCACACCCGACTTACTCACTGTTTCCTTTTGCGCGGGGTTGACCCTCCTGAATGTTGTTGGTGTCGACGGCCACTTACGGTCCGGCACTTCCTTGTTGATTGTCGCCATCTTGATGGTGTTCGTCGTCGTTTCCATCTTCTGCATGACATTGCTCGTCAATTGGGCGATAAGTCTGTCCTCCTGGCCAGTGTTTTTCGATTTTTGCAGGAGGTACAGATGTATGACAAGATTTAGATTAGGGGATTGAATAATATCTCTGTAATGTGTGGTGCAGTGGCAACCCGGACCACTGCACTGTGACTGAGGTTGGTGCTACTGACCGCGCTGTCGACACGCCATTAAGCCTCAATCCCCCCCAAGTATGGAAACTTTTACGATGACCATAAGAAAAAGAAGTGTTGGAGTTCAATCAGTCCATCAGTTGTATGACTTATAAGCCGTACGACGTATGAATGAGTTATTACTATGAACTCCAAATTTTGTACTCTTACACACTTCTTAAAAAGCCCAATGACTGGGTTGAAAAGTTAATGTGTTTTTTTATAAAGTGTGCAGAGATGCTGGTGATTTGGACTTTTTATTTGAATTTTTTATCTATTACTTTCTCGCTACTTCAATTCTATGTGAAGCGTGTTAGCCTATTGTAGGTAGAATACGGTTCCAAAACACTTCTGGTAGTGCTGCCTATTACACTGTTTTACATGTATTAAGTCTTTACAGCAACAACATCATACAAATACCAAACTAATAAAGCTATGATGCATGTCGCACCTATTTGCACGGGGTGTAAATTAGCCATCTATTTTTGCACCCCTGAAACCGAATATTCTTTGTCAATGTTTATTTTATTAAATTTTAGTAGTTTCCTGGGAAATCCCTGATTGATTTGTCTCTCTTTCTATTTGTATTGGTGTTCGTTTGTTATAGAGCATGATTGTTGTACTTACATATCAGCCCCTTTAAAGATTCTGTGTTAAAGTATTGTAACAAGTGCATTGTTGTGCTGTTTTAATTAACTGATCAGGGTCTTTCTCCTTGTTGTAAGATGTGGATTACCTCATAGCCCTATTTTAGCTTAATGACATTGTTTTGGATCATAATTGTGGGCGACTACATATTTTTATGTGCTCACTCCTGTTTGAATTTTACTACTGACTGAACATGTTGTCAAGTCACCAGGAAGCCATCTGGAATTTTGCCTTATGATGTGTAATACTTCATGTCTATACTAGGTTTCTGATTGGAATAATTGTATCGTTATCCCTATTGTCATGATAGCTGAATATGTGTACTCATATTTTCATTAGTGTAGTTACTCTGTGAGGAATTTGTAGAAACTTTTGTGTTTGTTCAATGATGTGTTTGGATTAAGACTGTGTACGGACTTGAATGCGAATACCTTCTGAAGATGCACTTGTGCTTAATAAACATGTATTGGATAGAATATTTTTTAAGCTTTGTTGTTGTTGACGCATGTTTAAATTATCCTTTAACTGGCCTGTAATCACAGAAATCGTGGACACTTCCGCAGGTAATTTAAGTACCAATAATAAAGATCCATACGGTCTTAACCCATTCACAGGTTATGAAATTCCTGTAACACTGGCACCACGACTGAAGAAAAGCTAAACCACTTTAGTAAATTTACAAACAATACAACATATTATGACACCAACTAGTTACCAAGAACATACATTTCATAAAGAGAGAACGTTTCTGTTCAGTGACATCCTTACAGCCTTTGATGTGCAAAGAATAAGCATCTTTCAAAGTTCCCGTTATGAATATTATACTAATTTTCGAAGGAATTTTCTTCTCCAAAAATGATTCTCTGGAAAACACGCACCATCTACAATTCACTTTATGCTATTCGCAAAGATTTGTCTGATCCAAACACCATGAATATGAATGGCATAAGCCATTTAAATTCTACATGAGGATGTGCATTTCAAAAAGAAGTTTTTGCAGCAATGTGCACCAGCCCACGTTTTTACACTCAAGTATTAGAGTGGAACAGAGACCTATCATCTTCTTTCAGGACTTTACCTCAACATAACCTAGACTCTCCACAATCAGTAAAGACGAAATTCAAACTTTTGCAGTTTAAGCGCTACAACGAAAGAAAATCTTTTCAATAATAAATAGACATCAAACAGACTGACAACAGTGAAATAGCAAATATTGCAGTTATAACAGTGGATCCGAAGATTGACATACGTCCCTTGATTTTAATCAAATAACTATTAGAGGAAGTTTAAATTTTAAACTACTTTTATGATCAGACTCACAAACTGACCTTGGCTGAAACATATCTCCACAACTTAGTGTGGCTGTAAAATGTATTCATACTTCTACGTCTTTGAACACATGTTAAAATACAAAGAAGGTACAATTGATAATAAACTGGTACCAAACTGAGCAAGATTAATTTTGGGAATTGTCAGGGAACTCTTGATCAATCTTGGAAAATCCAGGTACGTCACACCAGGGATTACAGACTTTACATCAGGAGGAGACTTTAGGAGGAGACTTTACATCAACACTCACTGTTGAATGAACCCCAATCAGAATATGAGAATAGGCATTATTCTAACTCGTTCAAACTGCATAAAAATTATTAGAGATATCTTGACAAACTAACCCTTCATAAGCTGTATATCAACACTTAGCCAAACTACAAAACCCAATATTAACTACCAACATTAAATCTGAATGTGAATACTCACTTAATGTACCTGCACTTGGTAATTTATGAGAAAGAATGTCAGGCTGTACTCAAATGGTATTATATCAAAAGTTACCCCAGGTAATTGCCAAATTTACCCATAAAAAATACAATCTAACTAACCCCCTGACATAGCTAAACAAAAAGATTTGTCCTGAGGGGCAGTAAGTAATCTTTCTTTCAAGTTAAGCTATATTAGTCGGAGAGAAAACTCATTAACTCGTCAAGTGGAAAGGCTACGATAACTGCTTCGACAGTAGGATGGACGAAAAATCTGTTATTCTAGGAAAATAACGACAACAACAAAAAAAAACCACATTTTCCTCTTATTATTTATATTTTTAAACTGACACCAGAACATTGATATTGTTACTGTTCATATTATTTCTATTATTAAACAAAAACCTTTATAGTGATGGAAAAAACACACCATACCTGCATTTGCTGCACCTTACCGTATCCTACCCACGAAATATTGATAGAACACCTCACAGAGACACACAGGAAGATTCACAAGAGTGTATTGCTTCGAGATTGAGTTAGGCTGCAGAAACTACATCATCCACTGTGACCAAGGACTCGAGCACTGAAGGTACGTGAAAGCTGCTTATGTACTCGTACACCCATTGTACCTTTTAATGTTGATGCGACGCGGTATAGAAGCTCGGCTGTAGGAATGTCTCAGGCAATAAGTGGCTTGCAGAGCTCAAATTGGTATACGAGGAAGTTTTGTTAAACATGGCCAAGAAATACCTACTGGATTTAATGTTCCGCTACTCCCCATCTAAAATCCATTAGATATTCCGAATTCCTGGACGCGGCTTATAATAAAATCCAACATTTCATCGACAAATTCACTGAAAGAGGGAGTGGTTGGGTGATAAACCCCTCCTACGAACCTACAATCCAAGTAGCAAAAATCGACCAACTCTGATAAGTCTCTTACATTCCTCTGCCCACAAAATTAAAAAGGTAGTGCAAGACTGTAGTCAACATTCAAAATTTCTCATATCACAACTGCTTCTTGTATTCAATTTCGGCTGCAAAATTTAACTTAAACAGCATGAACCCGGACGATTACGAAGACCTTCAGAGTATGGTAGATTGTTCAACACGGCTGGATCACTTCGACACTTTCAAAAGAGAGAGAACGATGATTTATCGAATAATGTGATTGCTTTCATCTAAGACAATAGCTTGCATCCCTCCTCGTGACCACGAATTTTGTAGGCCTGGCCCATAGATCTTTTTTAAATTACCTATAATGAGTCGACATATTTTCACTAATGCACTATTCTGGATGTAGACCTATTTCAAAGCACACCGGTAACCCGAAATGTTACCATCGAAATTGTTTCGCTGCTTATGGAAAGGCATGGCTGAGAGACCAACACAAGCAGGAATGAAGAAGAGCAATCCGTCGCTTCAAGGGCTAAAATTCTTAAAACCGGGCGAAAACATTTCGAAGTTTGAAGCTTTCAATAGAAGAAATGTTCATCCCAAAATCATATATATTGATCCGAGTGCCTCCTGAAACCCATTCCTTCCTCTAGCATCTCCAGCAAGAAAATCAACCAGACAATGATTGGAATGTAGCCACTCCGTTGCCTGCAGTAGAACTCGCAACATGAAAACATGAGTAATTGCAAACAAAATGATACAACGTTCTCGCACAACTGTGTAATCCCCCACCCGGACCTTTATTGTTTGGTAAGCATAAATATAACTAGAGGCCTGGAGCTTCAGCAGATGTTTAGTGTACAGCAAAACCAATATAAAGGGTTGGTCCCACTATTGCACGAGCCGACGTGCACTATTGCACGAGGGTTGGACCGACGGAAGCACGAGCCGACGTGCAACACATTATGCAGACTCTTAGGTTTGCGCTGGTATCAAACCTGAAATTTGTGGGAAAGTCCAGAAACCTTGTGCTGTCTTCATTTCGGTGTTACAGAGAGATATACAAATCTTCGATAACTGCTAATAAAAGTGCATTTTCTGACCTAATAAACATATCTCGTAACTCTTCGTGGCTAGAAACATAGCAGTGGGCGTTTTTGCATTTACAATGTTTCTGATCAGATTTGCACTAACTGCATACATTTTGCATTTTTTAAACCAACCAACTATAAAATGTTGCAAAATCGGACACTTAGAATTACCTTCAGGAAATTTGATTAAAATTTCCTAGTGTTTTTTTTATTTGTGCATGCACACTCTGTCACTGTTTCACTCTTGCTCGCACTCTCTCAATCTCTAGTTTGTCAGTAATTTGTTTGTAATAGCTGTTATTAAAAATGTTTATGTGGTTTCAATTTTTCCGAGGCTGTTTTCTCCTTTAGTGCTTAACTTCATCTTTGTAAAGTACTTTGAGTGGTATTGAAAATGGTTAAAATCAAACACCAGAATACTGCACAAAAAACACAAATGTCACAAAGTGTGGAAGTATGCTGCATTCCATTATTAAGAAAGTAAAGGAATAAAACATGTGGCAATAATTCATAAAAACAGAAATAATAAAACACTGCACTTAGAATTTACAACAAATTCTAGAAACCTTAGTCTATAAAACACAATTCAGTTTCCATTGTAAGTGTCAATATCCTGTTTGTTACAAAATGTTCAGCAAGGAACTGTGCTTATATCCTAATGATGGTGTGTTCCACGCAGGCTGTTGCTGCTTAAAATCTTTGCGCCTAGAACAACTTGACCCGAACTCATTTCAATATACCAATAGCTACTCTGTGTTTCGTCATGGTAATTGATTTTTTTCAGGTCTTGATCCATGACAAGGATGATCTTAGCCTCTTAAAATACCTAATGATGCGTAGCACTACATCAATAGGGGTCAAAGAAACAAAAGCTATTTTCAATATTCAACCTAGCCAGGTAATTTACATTTTATGTTCATTTTCTTGAGAAAATGCTACTTACATTGACATAACATTTTCAGTTTATTAGGCGAAGGAATAGTATTCAAACTTGCAGTGAAAACTCTTCAAACACTGGGAGGTGTTTATTGGATTGCTTACAACACACTGTCCAGTCTACAACAAAAATTGCCTTATGCAGGTAAAACAAAAAGATATATCACTTCTTTATATTGATTAATGTTCATGAACTGTTACTTGCCATTGTCTTTCTAGATTACCCTTTATGGACTCATTTTTTGACGTACCTCTGTGCAAAACTGTGAACGAAATCACTCAGATGATGTCAACACTCGTCAACGCAACACTTAGTTTTCAGAGAAAGGAATGCTCATGCCCAGAAGCTTGTCATGATTTACATTACAGCATGGCTACTAACGCCGAAGTGGAGTCTTTCTCTGACGAATATGGGCGAGTACAAATCAGCATACCAGAAAACAAAATATTAGTCAGTCAGCAGGAAATGAGTTATCCTTGGATTCCTTTTTGTTGCGACATTGGAGGAACTCTCGGACTTTGGCTTGGACTCTGTATTCTCAATATTCTCGAAATCACAGGTTCTCGAGTTTCAGAAATCTTTGAGATTTGTTCCAAGAACTTCGGATTCTCCACTTCAAATTGTCCAACAAACAAGAGATTGAACACGAAATTGAAAGAATCTGCCGAACCGTCGCTTGAAGTTGCTGGTTTCAGTCATATTACAAACAGGAATTCAGGATTAGCTCTTAGAGCTTTCTGGTTGATAGTTTATGTAATGGCAATGTCTATAACTATATACATATGCAAAGAAAGAATTTCTTGGTATTGTTCAAATCCAGTCACATATTCTACTTATTACGTCACGGAAAAAAGTGCACGATTTCCCCTTATGACATTTTGTCCTGAACCCACTGATGAAATGGCTCCTGCAGTTAATCCAGTTCTGTGGAATGAGAAAGTACGAAACAGCAAGTATAATCATTGCGTTACCTTTACTTCCTAATTCCAGTGTGTTACATAGAAAATAATTCCATTACAGCTTTCTCAATTGAACCTTAAGTCCAGCACTGATGCTCTGAAGTTTTTGGACAGCAACACAATAGACATTTGGGATATATGGCATGCATCAGGAATTTCTTTTGAGAATTTTTTCCTTCAGGTCAAGGTAGGGTGCAAAGAGTACAAATGGTAACTTCCAAACGTATTTTTTCTGGCGAAGGATGGGAATTAGACATTTAAAAAATAGACACCTTTATGCTAACAAACTGCAAAGGCATTCACTTCGTTTACATAGCATTTGAAATGTTCTTTTTTTAGCAAAGTGCTTTCCTAAACATTTGCAACATTGACTATCAGGTTAAACATTAAGGTGGCTTGATTCTTTGTTTAAGGAATATTATCGCATTTGAAACTGCTTGACCCGTCAAAAATTTCCTTTTAGGACATTGATTATAAAAGAATTTCGCATTTTGACTATTCTTAAATATTTTAAGTTCAAATTTTTCCAATTTTTGACGTAAAACTAAACTTTTTCTCTCAAGACAGTTTTTCACATGTAAAATCGCCTTATCTCTTAAAAGTCTCTCCTAGGACCCTAAATACAGACTAATAAAGAAATTTTCATTTTGGCAATTTTTAAATATCCCACACTTGTTTCAAATTTCCAAATTATTTCAATTTTCAATGTAAAACTAGATGTTTTGAATCAAAACAGTTTTTCAATTCTGAAAAGCCTGACTTATCGAAATAGGACCCTGTATAGACTAAAAATAATGTCTCAATATGACATTTTTTTATATCCGACCAATCTTCCAAATTTCCAATTTTTCCAATTTTCTACATGAAACTGTGTTTTGTCACTCAAGAGGTTTTTTCGAAACTGAAAATGCTAGACCCTTAAAAATTTTACTTTTAGGACCCGGACTAAAACAAAATTTCCTATTTTGGCAAGTTTTTAATATCCCACAGTCTATTACAGTTTTCAGGGATTTAAGTTTGCTTTACACTGTAATCAGATTTAGTATTACAGTATGGTATATCCTTTCTCGATTCAATTATGTATCTAACATGACCGTCTCTTCTTTCCTTGCCGCACACTCTTGCCGATGCTTCTATTACCATCTTCACCCCCTTTCAACCGTGTGTGTGTGACAGGGAAAGTTATAAATATGAAATACCACATCTTCAGATTCTTCACCATTGGCAAGTCTTTCCAGATTATCGTCAGACAGCACCCACGATTATGGACGGCTTTGTTACTCTAGTTCACAATGTCAATGTAATTCTCAGCTTTGAAATTCATGGGAGGGGTTGAGTAAGTTTGGATCGCAACGTTGTTTGGGCGCCACTTTTCTTGCATGCAAGATTCTCTTGAGGGCTAGTGTTTTGATGTGCTTGCAATGATTAGATATTGTTCAGAGCATCATGTGTTCTGGAAACGCAAAAAATACTTTAAGCTGGATGACTGGGTCTATTATACTTCTCAGATCTTTCAGCAGGTCCCTTAAAGAATTCATCAAAAGCTACAAATTATTTGCTTCATCCGTACACATTGATCTTTTCTTAGTGCTGAACCACACAACAGAGTATACCTTTATTACGTATTACGTGATAGTCTTCTGATTGTTGTACAGTAGATCTTCTTGATTTGTCACAATATACAATCGCAATCCATAACTGGCAGTGGTTGTCCTATGGGAATGGGATATTTTCCCAGGATCTATTTTAGCCAAACTGTGTGTACATTGTCCTGCACTTATTGCCTGACAATTGTGCTGCAGGTACAGTTGATCTGTACTGATATCTGTCTGTCAATTCAGGAGTATTTTTTTATGGGGATATTTTCTCAAATTTAACGACTTCAATAGTTTCAAATGTGGCCAACTTCTTTCGAATGGATCCTGAAAATGCTTTAAGATATGCCGTGGTGCTGTCCAGATGTAGGAAAATTGTGCTTGTATGGAAGCTCATTTACATGAAGCTGGTTCGTGATGAATTCGTCAAGGGACCTGCCGCGAGAGCTGAGAAGTATAGTTGACCCAGTCACCCAGTATAACGGATAGTTTGCACTACAGAAAACATGCTGCTCTGTATGATATCTGATGATCGCAAGCACATCAGAACACTAGCCTTCAAGAGAATCCTGCATGCAAGAAAGCAGCAAACAACGTTGGGAGCCAAACTTAATCCATCACCATGAATTTCAAAGCTGAGAATAACATTGACACAGTGGCCTGGAGAAACTCTCCTTTAGCAGTGCTGCCCATCACTGCAAACATGCTGTTAGATGATAACCTGGAAAAACTTACCAACACTGAAGAAACTGAAGATATAGTATTTCACATTCCTAACTTTCCTTGCCACACACAGGTGTTGAAGAGAGGGGTAGGGGTGAAAATGGTAACAGCACCATCGGTAAGAGTGCGCAGCAAAGTATGAAGAGACAGACATAAGAGACAAAATTGCATCTAGAATGACGTTACTATCCTTTAATCTGATTACAGTGTAAAGCAAACATAACACCCTGCAAAGTGTAATCGAGTGTCGGATAGTAAAAACTAAACAAATAGGAATTTTTTTCCTTTCACATAAAAAATTGTAAAAATTGGAAATTTCGAAGCGAGTATGGGATGTTTAAAAATTGTAAAAATGTGAATTTTCGTTTAATTCCTATTTAGGGTGCTATATAGACTTTTGAGGGGTAAAAGGTTTTCAGACTTGAAAAACTGGCTTCAGAGAAAAAATTTACTTTTTTAATTCCAAAATTGGAAAAAATTTGAAACTTCGAATGTGGGATATTTAAAAATTGTCAAAATGAGAAATTCTTTTTCCCCTATAATCAGGTCCTAAAAGGAAACTTTTTAGGGTAAGGCATTTTCAGATTCGAAAATTTGTTTGAAACGAAAAAATCAAGACACCCTATTAGCCAGGAGAACCCACATGACTAGTAATATAGCTCATCGAAAAGTCCGTAAGGTGGAAGTGATGCTATTCACTCTTTTCTTCCATCTTTCTACGCACTTGAATAGAAATGGCCGATGCGCCTTATTGACCCCTGCTTTATTCTGGGGTCAGTATCCCGTCAAAACGGAGTGTAAATAACGGTGCACGACAAAACAACGACGTTATAACAGCACGATGACAATACAACACACAAAACATAACACAGACAAAACAGCACAAAAAGTTGTTTAAAAACGATAGCGTTTTGAGAATTGCTACTGCCCTACTCAGATCAAACTATAAAGCTAATGTTCCACAATTTACTCACTCTACTACTAACTTTTTTTGTGTGCTGGTGGGAGATGTTAGGGGAAACAGATAATTTTTTTGCTTTCGGGTGCTTTGTGTCTTCCTTAGGCAAAAATAAGGCCAAAAAAGTTATGTTAAATTCAAACTATAGATAAGAAGATAATAAAACTGTACAGACAAGAAGAGAGTAAATAATAATAGGTAAATAAAAAAAACTAATTAGCATGTAGTGAACGTTATACAGGGTGGTCGAAAAGTCTGTTGCACTCCACCAAAAGCCCTACATAATTGGAATTAGGCACCTGACTCATAGGACTTTGTTTTGTCTCTAAGATAGGGGCCACCCACTGAGCTTTCGTTAGGGCGCCCCGCCCCAACAACCCCCCAGACATAAAAGTTTACTTTTTTCCTGTCAGAAATAGAAGTTTGATTTCAATTGGGGAAATATGCGCATGGTCCAGACAACGTGATAGCCGAAAATGGCATGCTAATTGGAAGAACAGGATGCGTTTTATTACATCTTCAATGTAGCCTCCACGCCCACACGAGGCTTCTCTGCACGGTACAGGAAACTGTACGGAAGCACTCATATGAGCATAGGGGCTACATTGAAGATGTAATAAAATACATCCCGTTTATCCAATTACCATCCTGTTTTTTGCTACCACGTTGTCTGGGCCATGCACATAATTCCCCAATTGGAACCAAATGTCTAGTTCTCACAGAAAAAAGTTAAATTTTATAAGTGGGATTTGAGGGGGCAGGACGCCCCAACACAAGCTTAGTGGGTGGCCCCCATGTTAGGGACAAACCAAAGTCCTATGAGTTAGGTGCCTAATTCCAATTCTGTAAGGCTTTTGGTGGGGTGTAACGGACTTTTGGAACACCCTGTATAAGTATGGAATTGATGCTCAACTGCCTTCGTGGCATTGGCCACAACTTTCAGTTGCAAGTCTGATTTGATTTTATCCAGTGTGTTAGTTTTACTATTTTAACTAACGAAAGTATTTTTCTAAGCTCACCCCTTTCACCTCCCCAGCTGTGTTTTGTACATTTTTTCAGCTGTGTAATGTAATGTCGGTCAAACTTTTTACTTCAGAATTGTTATTGTCTACACAGAGCCTATAACATCCAGTTTTAAAACAACTTTTTACCAAAATGTCCTTTTTCCTAAATAAGTAAGACAGAAAGAGTGCCAACAACCAACAAATTATCCCCATCCTCCCTTTTGCCTCCATCACCAACACATGGAAAAATGATCGTAGATGAGTAGAAATTGATGAACACTATCTTTGTACACTGATATTAGATAGCATTGACAATGCTCGAAATATCATCATTTTACAAACAACACTTTGCGCTATTTTGTTACGCGCTGCTTTATCCCAGGCTATTTTGTCGTTACACTTATGTGGTTCTGCTGTTTTGTCACACGTTGTTGTGTCGTGTGCTGTATTGTGTTGTCGACGCGCCATTAAGCCTCAGGCCCCCCCCCCCCCCCCCTGTATTGCGGTCTTGCTGTTGTGACGTCACTGTATTGTCATGTGCTGTTATTTCCATGTTGCCGTAACACAAAGGATACTTGTTTGAAATTTTTGCAAACCTTACATTAAGTTCTTTTTCGTATGCCGGGCTTTAATGTGTACTACGCAATTTCTTACATAAGCCTTTCAGACGAACGGTAATAATAAAGCCCAAATTTCCAATAAATATATCTCAATAATAATTTCTTGAATCGGGTTGAATTTTTTTCCAATAAACTAGTTTATTAAGCAACTTCAAACCCCTTACAGCAGTTTAACTAACATCGCATTTAAAGGGAAAGAGTGGAAGTCAGTTCAAGCTAATTAAATCTGGTTTATTCATTTTGGAATTTCTTTTTCCCCTTACTTAGAAGAGAAAAAGAAAACTGCAGTTGAGTACGAACTGCTATTGAGTAATTAATGTGATATTCCTACGTTTTGTATGCTCTATTGCCTAGAGCGATGAAATAAAAAGCTTCAAGTAAACAGACTGATTATTAAGCATATTGTTAAACAAATAATTATGAGAACGAATCTATACTGCAATGGTTACCCAGCTGATAACACAGTTTTTAAGAAAGCGCAGATTTGAAACACATTTAACTTTACCACAATGAAAATAAGTGTTTACTTTCACTGTAGACTTCGGATGCAATGTAGTGAGCATGCATCCTGTTCTGATGAAACACGAGTGCTAATGCTTTAGCATGTGATGCCAATTAAAAATAGCTACAATGTACTGACTCCCAGCTTTCCTTGGTTGTGGCTGAAGTAGATGTTCATCGTTGAGAATTTTCACCATGTGGAGAATTCTATTTATCACGATTTCAACAGCTACACCCTCTATTTATAATAAAATTATAGTGAACAGCAACAATTTGCATGTCGTGCTCGTCGAAACTTTCGTCGTTCCCATCCTACATCACTGACTAATTGTGCTAGATAATATAAGTCGCACGCTTAAGAATGGGTGGTATGATCTAATATTACTATCATATAAAAAAACTATTCGAATTTTGTTTGGGAAATGTTTTAATTTCCCATGTTCTCCAAAGGCTTGAGCAACAGTCATGAAAACATTAACACTCATGAAAAACATGCTTAACAATAATCATTAGTTTGAGATGTTGAAATCGGAAGAGAAACAGTTTATCATCTGCGTTTGTCGTACAGAGATCGAACATTGACTCATCCCTGTGGTCCCTCACGTTGTTTATTCTCAATAACCAGCCGAGTCGCTCGCTCATTCGGCGTCATCTCACTTTGCTCCAGAACATTTCTTGTTGAAACTCTTATGCCACTGACAGACAATTAATTCGACACCAAAAACGAAAAGAATATGAACAAGTAAATGACCTGTGCAGCACGCGTTTCACATAAGGTTTCAGTTCATAAACAAACAATAACATTCGTTTTATAACTTGTTCGCCACAAATTCACCAGGAGATGGGTGACTCCAAGTTTAAAACGAGTAATGAAATAGTAGTGCGCAAAGCTAAGCATGTTAACAGGTGGTTACTAAGAACAACAAGTTATTGAGTCGCTCCTCGTTGATCCCTTGCTGTCAGACCATTGTTGACGGATGTTACAGATAATTTCGAAAAACATTTAATCAACAATCATGGCGTCATGTATTGTTGAGGCAGTGTTGGGTGACTGTTGTGGATTGTTACAAATGATCCTACTTCTCTAATTTAAGCCATTTAGTACCCAGAACGGACTTTAAAAATAAGCCTACACAACGTACAGATTAATTTGCTTTGTTTCGACAAACTTCTCATATTTGTAGCCTTTTACTTTTAGAGGAGAAGATGTTCATCCCCAACCAACCAAGCATAGATAGAATCTGTTTAATCATGAAATAATTATGTAAATGTAGTTATGGTTGAAACTTACTTCTGTGTGTTTTTGTAGGAGGGTAAGCCATGGCATATTGCATTATCGTGGGAAACTGTCAGTGACCAGTTCAGGAAAGCTGAAGTTCTTACTGTGCCTGGCAAATGTTTCACTATAAACCCTGGTTTGTATAATTACTTTATCGTATTTAAATTCACCTAAAAATACGGAAATAATTTTTTTACCTTGGGGAGGGGGGGAGATGAGGCTTAATGGCGCGTCGACAGCTTGGTCATTAGCGCCAACCTCAGTCACAGTGCAGTGGTCCAGGTTGCCACTGCACCACACATTACAGAGATATGGCTTTTTTACTTGGCTCTGAAACAGTCACCATGAAAGCTCAGAAACCTAGTACTTTTTCCTAGTCTTAGTTTTTGGTCCGTTAGGGATACGTAAAGTTTTCACAAGTCCCCCTACTTTTTCTTTAGCTGCGAAAAGTGTATGGTGGGTGAAATTACTATTAATCCAACTGTGAACTATAAAAAAATTAGACTAATTCTGAGGGTACTTTTCAACTCTTCGTATATGGTGTGGCAAACTTTGAACATCTATTTTATTCTTATTGATTTAGGGGAAAGTCATGGGGCGGAAGAAAGGGGTTATTGGAGAGAAAGCGGATCGCTCTCAATAATCTCTACTTGACTAGTTTCACACTTGCACAATGCACAATGTTGTTAAATTCGGAGTATTTTGCTTAGTA
>JAHWFP010018070.1:101429-117720 GCA_023313725.1 Lithobius niger
GGATGTAGTTGAATAACCAGTCCTAAAGCCATGTTGGTTGTGATCAATTTTGTGAACTTTGTAAGAACACATACACTTGCTATACGATGATTCTGATGCCTACGTTAACCAGCACTTGACAGAGAAAGTGAGATTGGTTGCCAATACAAAGGTGTCTTCCATTCAACCCTTTGATTTTAGCACTAACAGTTGCTAGTGATTACGGCTCTATAATTTAACTCTACTTTAGTTCCTAATAATTTATGCCTTATCAACTTAAATTATTTATTCAGGACTGTCTCATTGTGATTTAAACCATCTTCTAATATCATTATAACAACGACGTGTAATAACAAAACCTCAACCCTGGTTTCCAATAAATCTTGACTTTAATGGTTGATTCCATCATTGTACCTTCAGTAAGCCAGTAATCATGATGTGGTCAACCACAGTTCACCACAGATTACTTCACACAATACATGGATAGTTTTTATGACTAAGAATGTAAGAAATATAAAGTTAAAATCTGGGGGGAGGGGGGGTGTAAATAATTTTTCCGTGCTGTATTTGAATTACAATTAGTATCATATCATTTTTAATCGTAAATGAAAATCAAAGTTATTTGTTCTTTGCTAAATGTACAATTTATTAACTAACAATCCTGTTTTTTTTTGCCTTGATTTTGCCTTGATTTTGATTCCATCATTGTACCTTCAGTAAGGCAGTAATCATGATGTGGTCAACCACAGTCCACCACAGATTACTTCATACAATACATGGATAGTTTTTATGACTAAGAATGTAAGAAATATGAAGTTAAAATCTGGGTTGGGGGGGGGTGTAAATAATTTTTTCGTGCTGTATTTGAATTACAATTAGTATCATATCATTTTTAATCGTAAATGAAAATCAAAGTTATTTGTTCTTTGCTAAATGCACAATTTATTAACTAACAATGCTGTTTTTTTTTGCCTTGAGAAAAATGTGTTTTTTTTTTATTAAATGCAACAGACTAGGAAATGTGTAATTAGTACTTTATCTCACAATTGTGCCTCGAATTTTTACACTCTTGTGTCGTTGCAGTACTCTGGAATTGTTTCGAAAAATGCATAAATCCATACCCTCTGTACTATTGACATAACCTTTTCCGTAAATTAACAATTTTAATTTCTGGCACAATTGTTCTGTTCATGAGCCACTAAATTATCACGAACTAAGCATAATAACAGCCAAACTGGATTTTTAAAACATATAATAGTTATAAACAACTGTTGGCCAGTATAAAAACAAAATATGAGAGGAAAGGACCAATAACCTCTTAAATCCAGCCTCTAACAGTATTTTCCAGTAAGATTCCGGCATAAATGATCTGCCTTGTCACGAACTAAGCCTAACAGTGGGCGAACATAAATTTCTGGCATGAATGAGGGGGGGGATTGAGGCTTATTGGCGCGTCCACAACTTGGTCATTAGCGCCAACCTCAGTCACAGTGCAGTGGTCCGGGTTGCCACTGCACCACACATTACAGAGAGAGAGAGGGCATGAATGATCTGCCCTGTTATGAACTAAGACTAAGAGCGACTAAATTGTAATTTTTAATTGAAATCAGTTTTGTTATAACGAATATTTATTGTTATTGACAACGACCACACACAATTTCGTTAAATTGTATATGCTTACAAGTAAAAGCACTTTAAAATAATGAACAGTATCCTCAAAGAACGATTTGACGTGTTATTCACATAATATGCCAGTCGAAATAGTTATGGCTTTAAGTGTAAATTCTTTCAAAAAAATTAGTTTGATAGGTATATCCAGGATGGAACAGATTTGTGGTGGTATTTTATCTATTAAGGTTTTCGTTTACTGTTGAATATTGATTTCAGAAGACTTTGTGTCTGACTGGTGGCCTCGTGTCAAATATGTAGCTTCTTGCAGTGAGTGCATGCTGTTTGCACATTTGCTTATTGTTAAGTTTTTGTAATTTTTTGTATTGTAGTGTTGATTCGGTGGTTTAATTAATGACGTTTTATAAACATGTTTTTCTGATCACATGAAGCCCATTGGGGCGTTTTTATTATCTCAAATAAAGTTAAGTTATGCAAAGCCAATTACAACTATGAATTTTATAAAGATACAATTGTATAAATATACAGGGTGGGACTTGCACTGTGAGAATTCCATTTCCAGGTACAAATTAAGACTCCTCATTCCAAAATAAAGAATTGACATCGTAATTTAAAATAAGGACACAATATTTAACCGTAAACTAATACATATTTTACCATCTACTTCAAATATATGTGATAGCAGCGGCCTAGTGGAAACTATCAAGAGAATACCTAGAGGAAAACACAAGTTCCTATTTCATATCAAATAAATTAAATTGAGTTGCAATGGCTTCCTCTGAGCAAAATTCGGTTGCTTTCCATTTTTTTTATATCATCCTTCCTCCCCTCCCTCTTCGTTTTCGTACCATAACTTTATTCTTTGTAATTCTTTCCGGCCCTTTCCAGCTTAATACTCAGCTTTCCAATGCCTATTTTCTGTTTCTTTCCTTTCCTTCGTTTCCACTGGCCTTGACTTTTCTTTGTTTCCGGTTGACCTTGTTTTATTTACTTTTGGATATTTTTCCAGTAACATGTCGCGTCCTGTTTCTTTCCAGAGCCTACATGCATGGTACATTATGGTAAGAGGTGTTGCAAAAATTGTTAGTTTTTGCCAAATACTTTATAGTTTTAGGATTTTAAATACGCTATCGACTGTTTATAATGTTACATCTGACGTTTGTTTGTAAGACATTTTAAAATTCACGCATGTAAAACTTTTCCTATGAAGTTTTTGCTACCAAGGTAGACATCGTAATTTTGAATGAGCATAATTATTGAGATTGCTATAACTGTTTTATCTTTATGTGTGCCCCTGTTTCACTCCATTTTATTTTTCCTAATTTTCTAACCCGTTGTATGCCTGCTGCTTGCACAGGTAAACACTTCCCGTAGATATTATTGTACATGCAAATTGTGACTATAGAAGTTGATGGTGGGTGTTGGGTATTTTATTGGGACTGGTAGGTCCGCCCCCAAGCTGAAGAAATCACAATTTTTATGCATTGTGCGGTACAATGACAGGAAACTGTGATTTTAAGTTTTTTTTTAATTCTTTTAATCCACTGCAAACATGTTATTCCAATGTTGAGCAATCAACTCTGGTAACGTAAAAATACAAATAAATTTAAAAATATAAATAAATCATATTCTAACTTTGGGGCTGCTTCTCTCGTAATTTATTATAACTAAAACCTTTTTAAAAACAATTAAAAAGAACTATAATATAATTTACGTTTTAATTTAGCAGGAATTAAACTGTTTCCTCAATTTGTATCCTTTCATTTATTTGTAATAAGTGAGTATATGTAGCTTTTTAATGGCAAAGGAAATGCTAGAATATTCTATATTTTATTATCTCTTTTATTTTAACCAGCTAGAAGATTTGTACTTTTGTCAAGAAGATTCTTCATGACAGTGATGTTAAAATATGCAGTGTTTCACCACAAATTCTTCAGAGTGAGTATCTTTTTATTAATGACACTTTCATAATTAGGTTTATCTAGCTAACTGAAAAGGTATTACTTGTAGGTAATTCTGCACGACGTTGATGATCAAGAGCTTTTAAGATATTTACCAAACTTGTCAAGTTATGCTTTTTTGGCTAATGTGGAACAGCGAACTGAAATTCGATTCACTGAAGTAAGTACCTCCACGTAACACTCAATGAATTATGTGTTATAATTGATTTACAGAAAGTTCAAACAATTTCTAAAAATTAATAAATAATTTTCTGCCTTCTTGATTTATTTGATAACTGAGCCTTTCAGAAAAAAACCTCTTTATATTTTACGTCCATCATATTTTACCTGCCATTTTTATTTCATAAGTAGCAGCTAACAGCGAATTGGGTCGACAATAGGCCTATTAATTGAAGGGGTGCATGGACAAAGGTGTCAAGTATCATTTTTTCATCTAGAGATATTAAGGGCTAAAGTCTAACAATGGCTACTCCTAGCGTAATGCTTCTACAAATGTCATTGTTGTCCCAAACAGAAGTTAATTATTCAAAGTTCTTTGCCTTACAACACTTTCAGGATATATCGTACACAAGTACCATAAGAAGGGCACCAAATGTAGTTAACACCTTTGTCCATGTATTAAGCCAGTGTTATTCTTGGTGCAAGAATGTGACAAAGGTGTTAAGTGCTGAAATGTTTTACTTAAACTGAGCAAAAACATTGTTAACCGAAACAATGTTGCTAATAATACATTACAAATTTGCCAATAATATGCAATGAACAATAAACTAAAAAACGTTGACAGCATTATTGTGTTAAAGTGTTAAAATGTTACTCATTGAAAGGGTTGATTCGTTAATATTCATGAACCTTCCGTAAAACTGCGATGAACTTAAGGGAGGAAAGGCAATTCTGTTTTTTTAATCTGCCAGCACCTAATGAGCAATTTTTATTAATCTGTCTAATATTTTGCAGAGTAGGGAGAGACTGATTTCTTTAAACGGCTCTACGTGGCTGTGACGGCACATGTATTTATAGGTGCCAACTTTTTCACCCACAAATCCAAGTACTTCATCCTGAAAGCTAGTTTCTTTTTCTTGATGTTTAATGTATGCTTTACAAAATCAAGGCCCTTATGAATGTCCCACAGTAGTTACATATCGATCCATGACATCAACAACAGTTAATGGGTCTTGGTCTTGTCTGGTTTGCAGATAATTTCTCTATATTCATCTGGATCGAGCACCTTTTATGCTTTTTCATATTTTGCTCTACCTTGCCAAAGTTTCTCTCACAATCTATTGTGTGCCCAACAGTTTGAAACTTGTGGTCAATACATTTAAAAATGCCCTTCAAAAGTAAATAATTCCAAAGCTAACTAGTCCATCCATAGTTCTTAGTTTGTGCTCTGCACGAATATGACCACGCAATAAGATGTTAATGCTACTCATAGATTCTGCTTAGCTCGATGAATGCAATAAACTGTTTTAAGACTTGTGGCCTCCATGCGATGTCACATTTTCAGTTAAGGCCATCATGGAACTTTGCACTTCATCAGGTGTAATAGATGAACTCTTAGGTTATAAAACCACAGTTGGTGTAGGTAAAACACTATCGGTGTACTTAGTACTTAGTTTTGGAAGCGGCATGGTTTGTTGCATGTCATAGGTAATGTAGCATTTCTGGGGATCTGCTGTCTCATCTTCTCTATCTGCCCTCTATATGTTCTTCTTTTTATGTTTTGACTTGCGATTCATTACTGTTTAGTGAGTTGAGACATTATATTAGGATGTTCAAATGATAGAGCAGTTCTTGGGTAAAAAAAAACAAAATGGTTTTTAAAGTGTCCAATGAGCGTACTCAAGAATACAGCCAGCTGAAAACTTTGCATAAGGCATTGCCATTTTAGTCTGAATACTGGGTTACCATCTTGGTTTTAAAAATTTCAACATATTCTTATTGGATTCCCTTTCTCCATATAGGCTATAGCCTACAGGCTAACAAATTTTGAGCTTTGCTTATGTTTTTATTATGAGTACAAAAAAATATGTATTTTTATCAAAATGTTTAGCTAACAAATATAGCTCATTTTGTTCGCAGCGCTTCTGTTGCATTAGCCAGGAAATGTGAAAAGTTCTAGAAGTCAAAAGGTGTTAAGTACGCTTAGGCAAGGTAAATTGAGTGCCAAAGGTGTTAAGTACACACTTAACATCTTTGTCCATGCACTTAACGGTTGGACCAGTGTGCTTTAACACCTTTGTCATCCAGTATCTGAGTAAATAATGCTCCTAGAGCCTCCATCTTTGTACCAGGGATAGGGCATGACTTTTGAATGAAACCATTCATAACAATGATAACTCATTTTTGGAGAAAACGTTGCTTAACACCTCTGTCCATGCACCCCTTCAATTTATTTAACATGGTGTTGAGACTATTTTAAATGAAGCTAATGTGTGTCGTTAACAAAATCTTATATTTTACCTATTTTCATAGTTTTTTTGTTGTGTGTCTTCCTGTAGTGGTTAAATACGACGATCAAATGTTATTATATTTTATTATTATATAATTGAGTTACGCCTAGAAAGCCTATCAGCTGTAACCAAGCAACAATGTTTTAATTTGGCTTTAGCAGAGTTGCTCACTGACGCTCCCTCATTTGGCATCGTCTCGCTTCGCTCGAGGACAATTCTTCTTTCAACATTATTACTGCTGGTGGACAATTTCACAAAAATTCATCATTTTCATTGTAGTGCGCATTTTTCGTAATGTTTAAGTTCATAAACAAACCATAACTAGTGCCTACTCTTTCATTTTCCTATCTTTATGTTAGTAAATGTTGCTACTAATTTTTCAACCTGTTCCCTGCTGTGAACAGATTTTTTTTATTCAAATAAAATTATGGTGCGTAAGCTGCACAGTAGAAGCAATGCCGGAGCTCAACACCAGGTACCGCACGTAGATCATAATTTGTGTTAGCACCACGAAACCCATATAAATTCTTATACAACCCAAACATAGGTTTTCAATTATTTCAGGAATTTTTTCTTTACATCTTGCTTTGTGTGCTCTAGCGGTTTTGTGCATGAATTTAATTTACCCCATCCCACTGGCGAAATATTTGTAAAACATCAAAAGGTAATGATGCGTCATTAAACACAGATCATCACAAGGTTTGTTGACAGAGTTTACTAACCGTTTCGTGTTGTTTTAATGCAATTCAGGCCTACACGCAGCACGAAATAAAACCCAGAAGTTATGCGTGTTTACCACAACTACGCTAGACTGCTGAGTAGAGCACCAGCTAAATGGCGTAGCTATCGAATGTCGATGTTTTTCAAATGCTAACGTATAAATATTTCTAACACCCTTTTCTGTTATCAATACAGTTTGTTTATGTAAGCCTAATGTAGAATTTAGCATGTAATCTTTTCGTACCTTTACATTATTTCATTTAAACTTACAACCAAATGGGCAGTTCGAATTTGAAATATCCAAAATGCAACTCCAACAGTGTCATCCCATTAATAAGCTGCACGTGCCTCTTTCAGGAATTATCAATAAGTAAATGAATAAATAGTTATCAATAAATATATTCTACTCATGTTCTCTTTAGATAAGACATCCTGCCGGCTCTTGTGAAGAAGATAGAACAAAAAATGTGGACTGTATTGTTGGTTGTATTGAATCTAAAATTACTTCAGCTGTTGCCAAACCTTGCAGGTATTCCAGCCATTTACATGTATCAAATAAACTTTCATTTATAGGTTTTTTTTTTTGCTATTATCAGATAAAAATACACATTTCATATTCACAGATTGCCTTACATGCGAAACCAGTCCGTTCCTATACCAGACTGCACGACTGAAAAAGAAGTCCGTGAAATGATGAATGCAACAGTCAGTTTTCTCAAAAGGTTTCACATGGAAGGTTGTATTTGTCCAAAGCCTTGCAAGGAAATATTGGCCAGCAAAGGAATAAGTGGTGTTATTCGGAGTAGTCGTTTTAATCCACAAACAGGAGTTACACTTGAACTTTTATCTAACAAAAAGCTCCTAATAGAAGAAAACGCAAGCTATGGCATCTTTTCTCTTTGCTCTGATATCGGAAGTGCAGTGGGGTTATTTGTAGGATTCTGTGGTCTGCAAGTAGTAGAACTAATAATAGCCTTGGGAGCTCGAATTATGAATGGTAGAGCGAATAAAATGTTTCCTAAACGCAAAGCTAAAGCTTTTCCTTCGACTGCCACTGATAGTGAATGCCGAAAGGAGAAGATATGTTCTGGATATTGGACGAAAATTCCTTGGTATTTAATACTGATGACCTGTTCTGCTTTGTGCATCTACCAATGTGCAGAAAGGATTAACTATTTCTGGAGCGATCCATCTGAAATCGTGGCATACCACAATTACAATGAAAGCATCTTGTTTCCATTGATTACGCTGTATAATGATTCCAAAATTATTAATATTCAACTCTTTGTTAACAATGTAAGTAACTAATAACCCAGAAAACAACATCTTAAGGGTAATCATTAGTTTTCAAAGCAACGATGTGGCACATCTTGTTTCTTTCTGTTTGTTTTTCTTTTGTTGTGTGTTTGTCTGTTTGTTTCTTTCGAGTCCTACATTATCCATTTTCTCATTAACGCTGCGATCTCTGTAAGTCATTAGAGGTATGTAGTGTGCAAGGGTGCACGAACCGGATGGTTTCTGTGTCACCGACACCTTCTGTTGCAGACTTAACAGCGATTTATTTTTCCATCTACCTGCCAATTCCACTTACCACCAAGATAAAGAAGTCTGTGGGAGATTAGGAAAATTTGTCTTTTCGAGAACATATTTTCTGCCATATTTTAACTTCAACTGCAACATGGCCTTCGGAAAGCCATGACCTCTATAGATGAACTAAGAATTCAAGTCAGCATTGTACGTATGTATCGTACACCAGACAAAATGCCTACTGCCAATCATACGGGTTCATTGATTATTTTAAATTAGCTAGTAACCAAAACAAAAATTACGTACTGTTGTCCTTCTAGACTTCAACTTCCCTATAATCAAGTGGGAACTTAACCTTTCTATGGAATGTACCACATCCTTATCTCAAATTTTTTTTATCTACAATGAATGACAATCATTTGTCACTAGTTGTAACCTTCCCAACTCGATTCAGACATGGTCAAATTCTAAGCCTTCTCGACCTTGCATATCTTCACGATGAACTTTTGGTACAGTTCTTTGCTTCCAGCTGTTGTAGTAGGGCAGCTAACACTATAATCGTTACTTTGTGATACAAACGTATAAATCGCCACGAATGAAAGTATTAATATACAAAACAAAATATGCCATGGAACCACACTGAATTTCATACGGTGACATCATAAATTCAAAATAGCCACCAGAAAAAAAAAACAGATTTTTGGCTAACTCCTTAACCGTCAGCATTGTGTGCTACGGCACTAGTTTCGTTTTGGCACTGGCATTCTTCAACTTCCGATTTGACATGCAATGGGGCTGGAATCGTCAATAACGTTGATAGCGAAATTTACAAAATGTGTGTACCGAGTGAAAAACGTGTTACTTCTGGCTTGCATCATCAGTGGTAATGAAGAAAGTTTCGATTGTCCGTCGTAGTAAATTCAGGAAGTGGCCTCTCCCAATTTCTTCGTAGTCTGTCCTGTTGGTCTACAACTGTTAACCTCCGCCATGTTGGGGAACACGCAAGAAGAAGGACGAGATGCCAACCAATGCCATGACGAATGTGGGTGCTTGCGTTTTGATGCGAAGCTCGTCAATGTGAGACGGTAATGGTAGTCATTTATCCTGAACGTCAAGAAGCAGCTTTAGTCCACTACTAAGGAAGCCATTGTGAAATTTCGTTGTGGCAGTAGAGAGACCAAAAATTAAATAATGGAACTGAAACTCATTTTCAGCAGCATTGGAGATAATGGCGTCTTCGACCAGTCACGTTTGACCACCTGTTGATTTGGAGGCCCGTTTGAGTTACTGAACTTTGTCCGACACTGTGGTTTTGACTCTTCAATATTACGTTTGGTCCGTGACTACACTAAAACAATAAGTATTTAACTGTAACATTGCTGCATTTAACTGTTCGAAATTTGAATTAATCATGCGCCGATACTCCAGCCAGTTAAACCGAATTAGTTATTATTTGTATTTACACGTGTTTATTTGTTTGCTATTCCTATATCATGAAATAAGGAAGAATAACTGAAATATACGGCACTTATCGCCTAATGCCATTATTTATCCAGAGAAAAAGGAAGCTGTGCTTCTCGTGGATTTAAAAGTAGTATATTTTACTCTGCCGAGAGGCTTATCGTATATCAAAAATTAAGCTGCGGGGGAAGATTTAATAGGTTGATTTATATTTTGCGAAATATTAAAGTATATATTAGAAGGTAAACCTCAGGCTTTATCAACCTTTATGTGAAGAAAGAATATTAGCCTTTTGACTCAATTTATTATATAGCCCATAGGTTTTTCGTAGGCCTATTCATTCACGAATAATAGCCAACAGAATTCAATAATTTGAAATTCAATTTAGCTGTTACAGCTCTTTGGTGTAGCCTATTAGGGGCAATTTTGTTGATACTAACATGCTAGGATCTTTGAAATAAATGTTTATTTATTGTTACCCTATTTTTCTAGTAGAACTGAATTCTTTGTCTCTCTAAAATAAGATTGAACCCGGTGGTGAATTTTTTGCAATGACCTCAGAATTAAGCTAAGACGTAGTGAAATTTAAGTGTTACACAGTGTAACACCGTAATTTCACTACGTCTTAGCTTAATTTTGATGTTATCGCAAAAAATTCACCCCCGGGATCAATTTTGTTTTGGAGAGACCAAGAATTCAGTTCTACGAGCAAAACAGGGTAACAATAAATAAACATTTATTAAAAAAATTCCTAGCATGTTAGTATTCGTTAACTTTGCCCCTAATAGGCTACACCAAAGAGCTGGAACAACTTAAATCAAATTTCAAATTATTGAATTCTGTTGGTAATTCATAAATGAATAGGCTTACGAAAAACCTATAGGCTGTATAATAAATTGAGTTAATAGGCTAATGTTCTTTCTCCACAAAAAGGTTGATAAAACTTGAGGTTTATCTAGAATTACCTTCTAGTGTAAACTTTAATATTTCGTAAAATATAAACCAACCTCTGCTTCTATTAAGTCTCCCCAGGATAATTTTTGCTATTCAATAAGTCTTTGGACAGAGCAAAATATATTTCTTTCATATCCACAAGAAGCACAACTACCTTTTACCCTGGATAAAAGATGACATTAGGAGATAGGTGCCTGAAATTTCCGTTATTCTTCTTATTTCATGCTATAGAAATAGCAAACAAATAAATACATGTAAATACAAATAATACTAATTCGGTTTTGCTGGCTGCCATATCGGCGCATGATGAATTCAAATTTGGGATAGTTAAATGCAGCATTACTTATTGTTGCAGTGTACCCACGGACCAAACGAAGAATTGAAGAGTCAAAACCATAGTGTTGTACAAAGTTCAGTATCTCAAATGGGCCTCCAAATCAACAGGTTGTCAAACGTGATGGGACAAAGACGGTTTATGGTGATTATCGATTTCACAGTGCTCTTGCGACCTCTCTAACAGTCAGAAATGGACAAGCTTAGAATTTTTTTTAAGGTGGGAATCAATTCTTTCCATCAATCGTAAGTTAGATAGGGACCGTCCTACACCCATTTAATGGTGAAGAGATGAGAACATAGTGGCGAAAGTGTATGGTACAAATACAAATATGAGCATTCCAATGATACTTTGAAATTCGAAATAGCAGCTACACCAATTACTGCTACACTTGAAAATAGGCGTAGGACGGTCCCTATCTAAGTTAAACAATTTCGGATTGGATTGATGGAAAGAATAGACCCTACCTTTCAGAAAATTATAAGCTTGTCCATTTCCGGTTATTAGAGGGGTCTGAAGAGCACTGTGAAAAGGGTAGCAAATGACTTACTAGCTACCAGAACAGTCTCAGATTCTGCTTTTCCCTTCAGAGTTTCCTCTCTCAGTGGTTGCCCAACCCTTCGGCAGTTCCAGTAGGCCCTGTTCTAGGTACACTACTCTTTTAAATCTTCATCACCGGCCTAACCCTTTGTTTACACAGTCATTGATTACTTTTTGGACAAGATATTAACATTATTGCATCATATGCTCAACCTCTAACCACTTGCTTTTTCAATCCGATCTTAACCACATTGCCGAATGGGCTCTCAATAATCTTACGAGTTTTAATGTCTCAAAAAATTTTGAACTTCATTGTAGGGGGGGGATTGAGGCTTAATGGCGCGTCGACAACTTGGTCATTAGCGCCAACCTCAGTCACAGTGCAGTGGTCCAGGTTGCCACTGCACCACATATTACAGAGATGTTATTCAAACCCCTAATCTAAATCTTGTCATACACCTGTACCTCCTGCAAAAATTGAAAAACACCGGACAGGAGGACAGACTTATCGCCCAACTGACGCGCAATGTCATGCGGAAGATGGAAACGACGACGAACACCATCAAGATGGCGACAATCAACAAGTAAGTGCCGGACCGTAAGTGGCCGTCGACACCAAGAACATTCAGGAGGGTCAACCCCCTCGCAAAAGGAAACAGTGAGTTCATTGTAGGTCGATTATTTATGGCTCCTTTATATTTTGAACAATCTTCATTTTTCCTCTAAGGATTCAATCAGAGTTCTTGGCAAAATTGTTGATAACAATCCTAATTTCCACCAGCAATGTGCTCCTGCTGCTAAGAAAATTAAGGTCTGCTGCTAACTTTATCTGCAAGTCATTCGGTTAATCAACTGCAGTCTCTTTGCTACTCTTTATGAAGTTTTCATTCGACTACATCTATGTTCGAGGCTGGAGGCTTCATTACAAAAAATTGAATGATATTTTCGAAAAAACGTACCATACAATAACCAATTGGTGGCCTGGGTTATCCTTGGTTCCATACCAAATTCGAATACGTAAGCACAATCCTCCCACCTTACCCAATCGTTTTTACAGAGGCGACCTTACTGAGACTTTAAAATTTGTTAAACACCCTTATGTGTTCCCCCTACTCTGTTTTTCAATTTCTACTGTTCGTTGTATGCGTAATCACACTTTCAAACTCGCCCTTCCCAAATTCCAGCGCAACATCAGAAAATACATTTTTTTAGCAGTATTATTCAACTTTGGAATACCCTTCCTGATTACCCTATGTCCTCTGAGTCCATGATGCAGTGGAACGCGTGTTTTGGTGAAATTTATCCTAGAGGTGAAATTTAACACTGTGTTTAGTGTTTCTGTTGAGCATCTTGACCATTGTTCCTGCCATCACTAGTGTGTTCCAATAATACTAATAATAATATTAATAATTGTCGAAGTTATGTTTTTCATGTGGACTTAATCATGTACGTAATTTATTTTCTATTTTTATGAACTTTTTATAAGTTAATAAGTTTGGGTTGATTTTTTTTTGTTGTGTAGTGCTTTTGATTTCTCAGGTTTGGACTGCAAAAAATTTCATCACTGTAAATTAGTTAACTTCGAAGATTTTCCTGCCTTGTCTCCCTACTTTATTATTATTCGTTCAACATGTATTGTGGTATTTTAAGTTTGTATAAACATTTTTGCTTTTTTTTTGCTTTTGGGCTCACGCTCCAGGGGTGTTTCCAAGCCGTTTCTATAGTTGTGACAGTTAAGTACATAAAACTTATAAAATATTAATCCATATAATTAAAAAAGCAAGGTGATAGATTTGACCTTAAATTGTCCTTGTGTTTAGACAAAGCATTGGGAGATTGACCCAAAATGTCGAATTCAATACGAAGTATTGGTGAGTGGGAATACGGTCGTAATGCGAACCTAGATTTAAGGTCGTGCTATGAATCCAGCATAAAATTTGTCATGCTTACTGTTTTTATAAGGCATGTTTTTGTTTATAAATGAAAAGTTTATGCTACTTGGAACTATTTCATATTAGTCTACCAAAATCTTTCAATGTAAAGTTTACTGTGGTGCACTTATTTTATTTCATGTTTTTTTGTTTACATTTAAGGTGATCTAATGTAAAGCTACACTTTAACCAAACGATTGCCACGTTTACCATGGGCAAAAAGATTTACGTTAATAAGTAGCTCGAATAATTTTCCCTAAACTTGTAGTTAAAGCATTCGTTCATACCTCTAATTTGAAACCATATGGCAATAGAATTCTCGAGCAAATTGAAGTGCCAAATACAATTGTTTGACCATATTACTGGTAAACGTCTTGGATAATAAGGTAATGGTTGTTTCAAAAGAATAAAAAAACCAAAATGGTACAGTTACTTGTACCAGTATATCAAAAACAAATGGTGAAAGAACCCACCAAGTTTCAGCCAATCAAAGTAGTGATATAAGAGCAAAAGCGGCTGCCACCAAGTTGCTACATTAGTTGCCAAGCTAATCCCACCGACTGTTAGATCAAAGGATAAATGAAAAACCTTAACCATTCCTACAACCCATAGCAATGCTCAAGGTTATGATTTAACGTATGAAGTGATAGTCAGTGGGATTAGCTTCGCAACTAATGTAGCAACTTGGTGGTAGCCATTTTTGCTCTGATGTCAGTACTTTATTTGGCTTAAACTTGGCGGGTTCTTTCACCCTTGTGGTTTTTGTATATCATTTTTTTGTTGTTTTTTTTCTTCAGGTGGCATCTTATTTTTGTCACTACCCAGTTATCTACTATCTGGCCAAGTTTGGTCAATCAATTTTGAATAAAAACGGAGATATTAATTTTTTGGTGGAGTGAGGGTTTCAATCATATAAAATAAAGCGTTTGCTGATTTTCTTTGATTTGATTTATTTCGGGGCATTACACATGACCTACAATACTATTCACTCATGACATAAAATCCCTTCACCTCAGTGTACCAATATACTAAAGCACTACCACAGCCGAGCACTTCAGTTGAGCTGACGTTTGGACCTAAGCCAGAAGATCATAATCAACATAAAAGGATGGCAGAGTATTCACAAGAGCTTCTTAGTTGCTCTGCAGACCCGTGCAACAGCTCTTAGGCATGGAAGCACAGTCATGCACTGCAGAGGAGCACTTAAGAGGCCGTCAACTTACGTACCTCATACTATTCAAGGGGACAGGATACACCTCCATTCCTCATCGGCCGGTTATACAATTATACAATGGGACATCTTCAACCTGACACATAGGACAAAGAGATGATGCGACCCCCCCCCACCCCCAAATGAAACCTGTGCATGCCGAGAAAGACACACCCTGTCCTTAATCACGACAGAGCACATGCAGCTCACAGAAGCAGACTGTCAAGAAGCCAGACAGGAGCAGGAACAGGGTGTAGCCAAACAACTACTACCCATCTGTGTGGCAATCCACTCCCTATCCCTGGAGTGATACCCCCATGCCCTGACAGGCACCTTCGCTTACTATGCAGACTGTGGCGCAGAAAAAACCACCAGACTCATGCACTGCTTCTCGTGCATGAGCATCCACATTGTCATTTCCGTGACACTCAGTTTGACCATGGACCCAGACAAGTGGAACTCGAGACACTCGAAGAGCTTTCCATGACTTTCACCGAATTTCAAAGTTTAATGGATCATTCACATCCATAGCTTCAAAGGAGCACCGTAGAACAAACAGACTGGACAAAGAATACGTGAGAACTACAAATGACGGAAGCTGGTAATCAACAGCAGTGTCAAGAACAATTGACATTGAAACCAGCTCACAGACGAAAGTCGAAAGCACATGCATTAATGGCCAGCGCATGCGCAGATTGAGAGACAGGATAAAAACCCAATCCTACCACGTGCTCCTTCATGAGAGAAGGATGGATCACAATACAGTTCACGTCCATCCCTACTGGTGTCAAAAATAGGATCCATACACACACACCTGGCCAGGACCAGATGGAACAAAGGAAATGACAAAAAGCCATGACTGCCGATGTGGGTCAGTCAACAGGGGCACACCTCTCCCTGCCATACTAAGGCAAGCAATCAATTTGCTACCCAGACAGCTACAATCCATTAGAGGCTGACCTACTGGATTGGTTCCACCTCTGATTAAGCTCCGAAGACATATATTCACCAGTAACATGTTTGCACGAAGGTGCAAATACAGCTCATCTGCCACAACCCAAATTGCCTGCACTACGGTGGAGGCATAGCAACCTGCAACAATATGCAAACAGTTGTTGGTTCCCACCTGCAGGTTCCTTATGTGTATTTGCAACACCACAGAAATGGCAAGTGATAATCAACCACTGAGCGAATGAAAGTTCTGTACACCGACAGGAGAATACCGGTAAGAAAAGTGTGCTCATGCTTAAGGGTACAGAGAACAGGAAGTCCACTGGCAACTCTTTCTCGCAAAAGACCGGCGTCTGACACCCAGAACAGTTTTGTATCTAGTATGACACCAGATGCAGAAAAAGAGACATCGCCCACTCTTACTCAGCAAAGCAGCGTCAGTATAGGAGATCGAGAGAAGACAGTTGTTTCAATCTTGGTTGGAGACAAAGACAGCCCACGAGCCACAAGATGCTCAATAACAGTTTTCAGCACAGTTTGCGCACTCACATCATGATCCACCATATCACTGCCAACAAACCTGAAGGCAATATCCCTGCATATGGCGTAACAGACAACATTGACACATGATCTAAATTCCTGTA
>JAHWFP010018070.1:127720-153772 GCA_023313725.1 Lithobius niger
TTGTGGAGGCGAGGGGCTTGACCCATTCGGGGTAGAGGGTGTACTGGAATCGCTGGAGATGTCATCGCCCTCTGTGATGAAAGTGGAAGGGTTGCTCCCATATGTGCTGCAGAAGGCAGAGACGTTGATGAAGTCTGTGGCGTTCACATTCTGAAAGAATTGCAAGTCTGTTACCACCTCCAACCAGCCGGACATAGGCATCGCAGATAATCATCAGACCCTAAGTAATTGTTGGGTTAGCAACACATCCTGGCCATGGGGTGGGTAAAATGGTAAGCCAGGCAGCCAAAATGCATAAACTTTTCCATGTCAGGCACTTTACCTGGCCACGTTTCCATAAGAGACATTTCATCGGTTGAAGCACTAGGGCTGAAATTAGTATAAAGAGCCACTGCCTCAAGTTAGGCTTTATCCCAGAATTGCTCTGGGAGACCCGTGTCTTCCAGAAGGACTCACCGAAGCATTTTAACTGAAAGGTGCCCGTTTTTCCGGGACAACATTCCCCTACGCATGGGACTGTTTAATAATGGTGAGTGCCATTACAAAAGTGGAGGTCTTGACGGAGTTAATGCCTATACATCATGTCTCCATCTGTTTTTGTTGAACAGGCTTTTACCAGTTTCGGCTTCACTAAGTTTGATTTCCTGCATTAGAGTACCAACCACTTCAGTTTTGTCTCTGAGGATGTGTGTGAAGAAAAGCCTGGTCCCGACATCAACGATTACAAACAAGACCACACCCCTATCAAACTGGGTACTTTACTGATGACACTTTCGTCCAAGACCACCTAAACGTAGAGGAAATAGGTTCCGATTGGTCACAACAGGAGTTAGCTGTCACCGCATTTTGGTTTAAGACACCCTGCAGTAGAATACCAGTGTGCCCACTTATTTCGTGGCAATCATGGCTCCCAACCTTATCATCCGCATAAGACACATACAGGTACACACCCATGCATAGATGTGCTGTATTAACATCAGGTAAACGTGAAGCTCCCTCATTGGGATGTATGGGGTAATGACCCTAGGTGTCCCCTATCTGAGTGTTTACAAGCTGTTGGCTTTGCGTAAGGGGTTTCAATAATATATCAAGAGGGTATATGTCATCAAGCAGCACATTAGCTTCAAAGAAGTGCTACTTCTTGGTTCCAGGGAGGATTCCAATGATCTTCGAGAGTACCTCGAACTGAGAGGAGAGGGGGGCCAGTGACATGCTTACGCTCTCCTCCAATGTGTCTCAGAGGCACGCAAGTCACTATATATGTGTCTGCCCCCCCCCCCCCGACTAGGACAAACGTGTTGGTAATTTGGTATTAGAAGCATGCGCACTGGGTGATCCCTCTAACACAGCTAAGATATTAGGGGAGTTATTATTCACATCATGCAAATAGCACTTCTCCCTGATGGAGGCAAACATGTTGGGGGTTCAGTAGTCACAGCATGCATATCGCTGTACCTCTCTGACGGAGGCAAAAATTTAGGTAAATCAGTAGTCATATTGCGTTCAGTATGCTCCCCTTCTAACGCTGTCAACCCTAAAATGGTTAAAAATAGGTGTAATGTGTGATGAGTGTGAGAAGATTTGGGCCAAGACCCATGTCATGCAGAGGATTTTCAGGCATTAACTGGTTTTGGTCGAGATTTTTTAGGGTCTAGTGTAAAGAAAGGGGAGATAGGGTCTTTACTGTAAGGTAGCCTCATTGGTTCGAGCAGATTTAACACATTAGATAATAATCAATTCTATGAGTTATATGGGAGGTGCCTATATGGGGATAACCAAAAATTGTATGATATTGTCCTTGGGCCTCTACAACACACAATTCTCTGTATCGTATCACCATAAAGGTCAAAGGTTTGGTCTATTTCAAGGAATGCATGGAAAAAATTGTTTTCATAATTTTTTAGGGTGAAAGCACTGCCTCACATAAGAGCCCTGAATTGTTAGCTTGGAGTTGAGAAAGCACTATGCAATGAAAGCACCAACATATAATTTTCTGTTGCTATGGCATTTCCATCACATTCCTCAACATCACTGAATAAACGAAATGCTGACCAAAGTGTTCAAAAGTTACACTCTTATTTTACCTTAATAACACACCAACTGCACTGGCCCCTTCAGAGGCATATGCAATCTTTACTCTGGGACATTTTGTCTTATCTACTAATTTGTAACATCTCCTCAATACGATAAGGGACAACCCGGAATCGTGAGTAAAAAGCTCTGGAGTTTATTTAAGGTGATTCTGCGTGCAGTCTGTCTTATTATCTAGAACATACGAACATTCAACCTTTAGGTTGGATACCATTTCAAAGGTGTAGGTTCTGTGGTGATGACACAGGAAAGCTACGTCATTTCTATTGATTATCAGTGCACCATTATTTGGCAAACTTGTCGCCAAATGTACAGTTTCTCTTCATGATGAGTTGGCAGGGGGCTCGTAGGGGCTGATCGTCCACCGAACTTTCTGGGCTTTGTCATCTGCTGTTGGTACTTGGGGTTGTGGCGTGTTACCACAGCACAAGTACCCAAAGCAAATCGAGTAACTGGTTTCCAAAGGGTAAGCAGCTGGAACTGCTTGGTAACATTGTCGGTATATGAAAGTATTGCTCTTGCAGTATACACAGAATGTATGTGTCTTTCATGACTAGTTATTCGGTCTGGGTCTCCCAGCTACGGCTTCAGCCTGCTGTGACATAATGAGTTGAGCCCAGCGGTCCTGTTCAGGATCCAGTGAGGACTTGTAAATTGGTACAGATGGGAAGGGAGAGTAGGCATCCTGGATTCCACATAAGTGCTGTACAGATTCAAAACTGCAGTAGGAGGAATGGCTTGTGTTTACTCTGAATATTGTGTCTGTTGATACATTACGGAAGAGTCCAAGCAGTTGGCAGTCAGCAGCAATGGGTTGTAGGTTTGGTTGGTCTGCTGCTGTGGCTAAATGGTCTAGAGAGTACAACATTCTGACTTGGATTTGGTCCAAAGTGAGTACTTTGCCACATGCAGAATCCACATGCAGGTGTAGGACTCGTAAACAGGTAACCTGTCGCTAACATTTCGTCAAAGTATAGTCATGCTCTGCACTTGTAAGAATTAGAATCTTCCATCGGGTTCATAGTAATGATTGTTATTTTCCCTGTCTTGGAATATCGGCTTGTCTTCTGATCTCAGATTCCAGCCTGTTCCACATGGACCTTGCTAGGGGTATGTTTTGGAATTGAAGGAGCAATTCCGGAGCCATTTTGCACATCATCATCAAATGCACTCGTTGCTCCGTTGTGTCCAATTACTTAGTTCTTATGGTGTAGCTGTGCCATGTCTAATAGATCACCTGGTAAGATAGGAACAGTCCAAAGTTTTTCATCTGCAAGGCAACAAAACTGTGAGTTGATAGTCATGATAACTTAGCCCCAGTTAGTGTCACTATTCATTAATAGAGCTTCATGTGGTGTAGCGTTACTGGCTGGTGTATTTGTTGCTTTGGGGCATGCACTACTGGATAAATAAACTTGTCAGCCATCCACTTCTCTATAACTTTTGCTCTCGAATCTTCTGCTATGTCTCTTCGAGCATCTTGCATAATAGGGATGCATATTGAAACTGTGCCAGGTACCATTACGATAGCAGGAGTGCGTCTTATAATTCTACCTGGTGCTTTCTTAACTCCAATCTAAGGGATCAGGGCTCTTATGTGAGGCAGCACTTTCGCCCCTAGAAATTATGAAAATAACCTTTTCCATGCATTCCTTGAAATAGACCAAACCTTTGACCTTTATGGTGATACGATACAAGGAATTGAGAACTGAAGAAGAGTCCTGACTCTTGATTCTTCAGTTAAGGTTGGTGATATACTAGGATCTTGCAGCTCTACTCAAGAAGGAGACAAGTTGCTGGGTTTCTGGTCAAACAGGGTAATCCGTTTTATTGTGGCTTGTACTAGTGCAACTGCAGCAAAAAGGAAGGCTATTACCACACTCATGAACAATAGGCTACTAGTAGATATGTTGTACCCATCATTCGCTCTCACCATCCCCTATTAATCATGTTATCAACGTTCATAGAAAGGTGGGCTGCACTAATCCGAGAAACATGGATGAAGCACTGGGTAGGGTAACTCATGAGCCCAGCATTCAAGTGGTGATCCATGCATGACAGTGACGCAAAGAGGGTTTCTCTGATCTAAGCTCAAAACGACTGTGGCCGTAAACCAATACGACGAACTAGGCCTAACTCTGCAAGCCAATATCCTCAAAACATTTACTTCACTCAAGCAAGCAGGGAAGTCAGAGAGAAAGAGAAGAAACAAAGAATGAGAGGCGACAGACATCACAGAATGAGCAATAGGTGAAAACAGGACAAGTATTGCTTAAGACAAAGCCAATAGATTCAGTAGGTATTGATAACAAACACGGGGTAAGAAAGGAACTGGCAAAACTGTACTGTTGAAGGCTACATCCTTCAAAAAGACATTGCTGTAGACAACTCCTTCGTAAAAACCATTCATCAACTTGACAAATAGACTCTTTAAGGCAGACAAACTTGGGGAAGTGCTACGTTCTATTGGAAATGCTTCCATATAATTGTCAATTTTTTCGATAAAGGTACATTTTTAAAATTTTCCATATCTGTAACTGTACTGCAATGACTCTAAATTAATGAAATGTCTGTGTTTATCATGTTCAGACTGTGATTTCATTTTCTTATGTGCCTTTCGAGATATTGAATTTAATAATGCAGAACCGTCCTAAATGATGTTGGTGGAGTGTGTAGTTAGAATACCCTATTTTGCCAACCTCCCTTTATCTTTTACCAAGTATTTTCGATAATCACAGTGGCATAGCCAAAAAAAGAATCTTGGAATGGGCTTGGTAAAGCCAGCTAGAGGGAAAATGGGCTCATCGTAAGATCCCAGTGAGGCACGTGGAAGGAGAAAAACACTGGATGCTAAGACATTTGACGTTATTTTAATGCTTTTTTCTGGCTTCTCAAAGGTACGTTTTAAACGTATTGTTAAGCAACTTTTGCTAGTTTTGTCTTAGTTATTCTTCAACTTTGATGGTTTGTGAAGGCTGTGTACCTTTCAATAATATTTATAAATTAATACATTGTCTCAAAGTAACCCTGAGTAGTTTACGTTTATTTAGGTTGCCTTTATAAAAAAAAATGAAAACTTACAGAATTTATAGAATTTGCATTCACAGTGGTGATGAGCTTTTAGTGTCAGATTTGCATGCAGTTATATTACGTCACGAATTGAAAGGACAAAAACTTTGGGCAGAATCTTAGTGAATTAGTTTTTTTGACAGGATTAAATTAATGTTAGCATTAACCAGAAACTTTGTAAATCATGATGGCGATGGGATGGCAAAAGGCTTAGTGAATAAAATTTGCCAACGCAGTTTTCCGGATTTTCCTGTTTTTTTTTCTGCTTAGTATGGTCCTGAAACTAAGATAAGAACACAAAGATGATATTTTGATCTAAGTTTAGCACATTTACGTTAACAAATAAACACAACACAGAGTATTTGGCCAGTGTTGATGGTTAACAAAATATCCACCTTGTATATTGTTAAATGTGCCTAACATTTTGATCACACTGTATATCTAAATCTCATGGTGCATACTTCTTCGTAATAAGTATTAATTACTCATTTCAGAAGGACTAATACCATGTAGAGGTGAAATGTGCAAATTATCTGGAATAATTCAACCCAGTCATGGTGGTCGTGAAGTAAGTTTACGGCAAATTTAGATTCCTCCTTCATTTTTGGTTGTAATTGTTTTTACTCAAAGAACAATAAGATAGCAGAATTCATTTTGTCGAATAAGATCCATCCAAAAGAGCGAGTATGTCGAATGACATCTACTAGCTCAAGTTTCTTGCATTACTTGGTCTGGTTTGAAAACGATTGGCATTTTGAGAACATTTCGTTGACATTAACAATGACTCGCCAACGTTGTGAATGGTGGGGTGATGGTTGTATGCAAGGCCACCCACTAAAACTTATGGGTGGGGTGTCCCTAAATAACTACAGGTTACATTATTAGAAAAGAGGGTTGTGTCTTTCAAGAGGTTTGTGTCTTTCGTGACATGAAAAGCTTAATAAGTTTCTTATTAGAAACTTTTCACAAGGTTTTCAAATCGGCCTACAACTTTTTTCCAATATGTATCGGTTAACTTTTCCTTGATTCTACATTTGATTTTTTTCTTTCTTACATTTGGATATGAAATTACTGACAATTGTTTTTGTTTTACATATTTTATATCTAGTAGCATGACGGTGTGTTATTATCGAAACATTTACGTTTAGATTTAAATTTAAATTTACTTGCCTATCAACCCACCGATCAGTTCACTCACCTTGATCCATCCGATTTCTTGATGATTGCTCTTGGCATCACACGTGGCCATCTATAGAGAATACATCGCACTTTTTGTAGACTCAACATTCGGCACCGCTTTTACATGCAGAAGGTTGTACAGCAATGGAATTTTTTCCCACACCATATTTCTACTGCTCCTTAAGTGAGTGCTTTGAAGGCTCACTTTGACACACTGTAGCTTTTCCCTTGTTTTTTGTTGTTTTGTTTCTGAGTTGTTGACTCGGCACCATCATGCGTTTATGTTATGTTATGTACATTGACGACCTTCGCCCAATTGCCCATCCTGTTCTTATTCGATTTGTCAATCAAATGAACTTGTTTATTATATTGTGACCATGATTATAGTCAATGTATTTAATTATTAATTTATTAATTATTAATTAAAGAATTTATTATTATTATTATTGCAAAAAACATTTTATAACTGGATTACAGAAAACACTTAAAGCGTCTAAAGTACTTATTGATGATTACGAAAATAAGAAAGTACAAAAACGTATTCACTGAAAATAAATTAATAATGTTATATGATCTACGTAATTATGTGATTATAACAAATAACTACGTTCTGATTGAAAAATTCTTACCAGTTGAAGTGCTTGAAATTACAATAATTGGCTAATTTGGCCTGTAGTTTGAAATTCATATGCAAAGGTAGGAATGGAATACACAGTTCCCAATACGTTCAATAAATTACCAGTGAAACTTAAAAAAAAAATTTTTAAATATAAATTTGTATAAAGTGATAAAAGAAGTTCAATAATGGCTGTTTATAGGTGTTGGACGAATATTCAAATATTCGAATATTTGTTCGTTAAAAGCGTATTCGAATAGGATGCATTCCATTCGAATATTCACCAAAAAAAAACAGTTCTGAGTAATTTTCCTTTTTTTATTATTATTTCTTGAGTTGGTTTTTAAATTTACCTTTGGGCTTCTCGAGTCCCACTCAGTCTGCACTAGGCTCATTTCTTCTCTCCCTTCCTTACCAACCTATCTATAGTACGAATGATCAATTCGTTTTGTATTGCTCACCTGCCTGTGGAGGGAGGCGATGTGGGGGATGGAGGTTACGGATAAGCGAGCAGTTCTCCATAAAAGATAGCGAAGTAAAGCATCAAGTAGGGCCATGGTAGCCAGTTGATAGATGATGTCAACTTCAATACCATACACGAAAGAATAAGATACCTTAGTGGATTCGGTTATTGTGTATTGTAGTTTGCATTTCTTCTTTTTGGGGGTTCTGTTATTTATGCCTAACAAGTTGCCTTGCATAGGAGATTAAATTAAAGTTGTTGTTACGTTCGCCCTGCATTGACAATACAACAATAAATACAGCTCAGGTATTTAATGAAATAGGATTTTTTAAGGTGCAGGTTTTGCTTAAACATGGGAAACAACTTTGAAAGATTATTCGAATATTTGAATATTTTTTTGGGAATATTCGAATACGTTTTTTCCCTATTTGTCTGACCGCCTACCTTTTTATTAATAATATGATAATATTAAAAAAGAATTACTTACCTTGGTAAATATTATTGTTCATAAATTGTCTGTTGCATTGTTCATTTTTAAGTATTCCCCTCACTTTTACAAATCATCATACATTTCCGATAGAAGAGAATGAGTGGATGAACCAGGAGTTTCTTGATCAAATAAACAAGAGAAATAGATTACGGTCAAGAATAAGTAAATCAGTATATCATTGTGAGAAACTGATTGCTGATTATAAATTAAATAAAAATATAGTTAAAATTAAATATTATTAAAACTAAACAAAATTACTACAAACAGTATTTTTATGATAATAAAAATGACGGTAAGAATATCTGCGCAAAAATTATACAGCTTACTGGTCATGCAAAAAATAAGGAAGTATTGATGATAGTATTAAGAGAGCTTTTAAGAATACTAGTGATAAGGAAATTGGAAAATGCTTTGTAAATAATTTTGTACAACAAGTGCTTACATTAAAACGTGCATGTAAGCGTAAAAGATATAAAATGTGATTAAACACATTCTAACAAATGCAACCAGGAGGTTTGAGAAAACTATGATCATAAACACACCGACAAAGTATGGTATAATACAAATACTAAATAACATTAAAATTAAACTGTCATTTGGCTATGACGGGTTTCTTATTGAAGACTTTGTAAAATCCAAAGAAAATAGTAGTGTGTTCCTATTAAAGTTGATAAATTCAATAATTGCAAAAGACACTTGGCCTCATAACCTAAAAAAAAACAAGTATTAAGACCTGTCTATAAGAAAGGAAATAAAACTGATCCTAAAAATTATAGAACTATATCACTTTTGCCAGCCATTAATATAGTTGTTGAAAACTATTTTGCAAATTGCATAACAAATTATTTAAACCATTTCCAACTTATCGATTCTAACCAATTCGGATATCAGCTTGGAATAGGTACAATTGATGCACTACATAGAATAAACAAAATGGTAACAAATGCATTAAATGACGGGAAATATGTTAATGCAATTTAATAGATTTTTAAAAGCATTTGATACAACTGACAAAGATATTTTATCCAGGAAACTTGTTAACCTTGGTTTGAGAGGAGAAATTTTGAATCCTACTGTGAATTAGCTAACAAATAGGACGTGTTGTGTTGGCATCAAGAACTTACACAGTGCGGGGCAACCTATTGAATTTAGCCACTCCGTTTTCTTCTTTATGTAAATGATCTACAGTATCTTATTTGGAATAGAAACTTTACACTTTATGCAGAGAGATTATTATGATTGCAATTAATAATAACTGCAATGTAATGACCCACAATTTACAAATTGACTTTAACACCGTAAACTTATGACTTAAGAATAGCGAATTACATTTCAGTGTGGAAAAAAAGTGTTATCTTCAAATCATGACCTCACATATTAAAAATGAATCAATTGAAATCTATATCCATGGTGACCTATGTCATGACAATGATATGTGGACATACCCTAAACTACTTAAAGTTACGCAATGAAAATATTTGAAAATGTTGAAGAAAATTAGAAATTTACGATAACATAGAAAATCTAGTTAATAAGGATTTTGAGCCATTCAGATGTTGATCTTATATTTAGGTTATTTTCAAATTTATGTTCCATCTGGAAATAATTCCTTTGAATTACGCACTTGTACCTCTGCTTTATAAATTACAAATACATTCTTAACAATGAAGCAAAAAAAATCTCTTTTTGAGAGCTGGATTAATTCACTTATTAGATATGGATGTAGTGTTTATGGAACATCAACTGATGGTCTCATTAACAAATTACAAAAAATTCAAAATAAAGGACTGAAAGCATTGTTTGGTAAACGTATTGGACAACATACTGCTAACATTTTATGAACACTAGAAAATAATGACCGTAAGACAATTAATAACGAATTGTGTAATCAAAAGGAATTATTTCCAAGTGGAGCATAGGTTGTCAAATAAACGAAATATAAGATCAACATCTGTATGGCTCAAAGTTCCTAAATGGCGAAATTCCTATGGTAAGAAAGGCCAACGTTATGTAGTGCCTCATACTTTTAACTTACTGTCAGTTAACTTGAGAGACTTAAAGAGTAAATACCAACTCAACAAAGTCATTAAAGAATGGATACTAACTTCAAAGCAACATTAACAATTTTAAAATTTTAACCAGTTCTAATCATCTAATATATATAATAAAACGCTTGTTTTCTTTTAATTTAATTTTTAAACTTTACATAAAATTTATATTTAGACTATATCGTTACTTCTTTACATTTATTAATTTACAGACTCGTACAGACTTCATAAGTCTCGTGTTCTGATGTGTATTGTATATTGCAAATGAAATCTTTATGAATAAAATTATTAATATTATTATTATAATGGTTTTGGATGGGATAGAAGAACCTGAAAAGATATATAATGAAATTATAAACACTTTTCATAAAATTTACACAGAAAATACCATTAAACAAACAAGGGCTACATTAACTAAAAAATATAAAAAACAAAAAAGAAAAGAATGGATTACAGATGATCTAATTATGAAAATTGAAAAAAAAAACAAAATGTGGAACGAATTAAAGAAAGGAGAAAATGGTAATGTTGAACTTTGGGAAAATTATAGAAAAGAAAAAAATGAAATTAATAAAAAATTAAAAGAATGTAAGAAACAGTATTTTGAGAAGAAGTTAAAGAACTTGCAGAAAACTAAAAACACAATATGGGATGTTGTAAATGAACTAACTGGAAAGGAAAATAAAAAACAAATTGATGATGATATTTTAAAAACATTTACTGATAAAAGTTTAGAAAAAACTATTAATGAATTTAATATTAATTTCTCAAACCAAATAACTGAATTTAAGTTAACTGATAAAATTGAGCATGAAGTTTATAAACAAGGCGAATATTCAAAAAAGACAACAGGTGATAGAGCTAAAAATAAAAAATCTGTAAAACAGACAATGTATTTAGAAAATGCGACTGATATGGAAATAGTAAATATTATAATGGAATTAAACAATACAAAGGCAACAGGATTAGACAAATTACAAACGGATCATATAAAAAAAACCAAACAAAATACAGCTAAAGCTATTTGTAAATTATTAAATGCAATGATCGAATGTGAAGTTTGGCCGGAACAGCTAAAAATTCAAATTATTAGACCGGTTTTTAAAAAAGGAAATAGACAAGACTTAAATAACTACAGACCTATAGCACTACTATCTATAATTGATAAAATACTAGAAAAATTTTTTGTTAATAAAATATGTGTTTTTTTGGAAAAATGTAAAAGTCTAACAACATCACAGTTTGGTTATAGAAAAAATATGGGTACTACTGATCTGTTATCTGAAATGAACGACGTAATAACGACAGGACTTAACGAAGGAAAATATATAGGTATTATTCTAATTGATTTAAAAAAAGCTTTTGATACGTTTGATATGAACATACTATTACAAAAATGTAACAACCTAGGTTTAAGAGGAAAAATACATAATATTATAAAAAGCTATTTGCAGGACAGAAAAACAATAGTGCAAGTGAAGGGACAAAATAGTCTTCCGACTACAATTAAATACGGTGTACCACAAGGTTCTGTACTGGGACCTCTTCTATACTTAATTTTTACAAATGACATTGTTGAAAACTTGGAAAATACAAAAACTTTCATGTTTGCTGACGATACAGCTTTAATATCAATAAATAAAAATTATGAAGATATGATGAATAATTTACAGCATGATTTTAATTTAATTAATGATTATTATATCGAGAATGAATTATTTATTAGTAAAGAGAAAACCTTGCAAATGGACATTACAGTACCAAAAATGAAAATTAAAAATAGTAAATGGATTATTAAACATTATGGAAACTGCAAAAACTTATATTCTGATGGAAACAATTATACTTGTAGTGATAGGTGTGTTAAACTAGAAAAACAACAAACGATGAAATATTTGGGAGTAGAAATTGATGTAAACTGGTCGTTTAAAAAGCATATAAAAGAGTTGATAAAAAAACTTAGAAAATTAACTCCAAGATTATACAAACTGAGAGAAATCTTAAATAAGAAACAAAAAAATATTATTTATGATGCTTGGATAGCTAGTATTATCAGATATGGAATTGAAATATATGGACAAACAACAGATTACTTAATTCAAAGATTACAAAAAACACAGAATAAGATAATAAAGATTCTGTTTGGAGAAACAAATTTGAAAAAAAAAACAGAAACTCTCTTTAAGGAAAATAAAGTTATGAAGATAAAAGATCTAAAAAAATTTTTTATTTTGACAAAGTATTTTCTTAATAATAAACACAAAGTTCTAATAAGTTATAAAAGGGAATCCAGAGCAGGAAAAAACAGTTATAAATTGCCAATGTGTAAAAATAATTACGGAAAAAGAAAAAGGGATTACTTTATACCAGACTTGTTTAATGGAGTACCAAAGGAAATGATGAAGTGTATGAATAAGGGTGAATTTAAAAAAAAAATGCAAACTTATATACTGAAAAATAGAAATTAGCATACATATATATTAAGAAGAAAGATTATTGAATTATTAAAGTAAAAATGAATGTGAATTGTTATGAATACATGTGCAGTCGTTGTTGTGATAATGATAATTTTATGGTTGTTAAGACTGATGATTTACGAAACTCACACAAGCTTTTTAATTAAGGCTTCGAGGATTACAGTAATACTGTAATTATATGAAATAAACTTATTATTATTATTATTATAAGGATTGGCTACTGGGAAAATGACCAGAGAATTAAAATATCCATATTTTTTATATATATAATAATTATATATAAATATTATATTATTATATTATATTATGTTATATATATATTATATTATATTATATTATATTATATTATATTATATTATATTATTATATGTATGTGTTTGCATACTAACTTGATAGCTAAGTGTTTGCTGTATGTTAGTATGTTAGTAAATACGTTTCAATCGTAAGTGTTTTAAGTATTTAAATCGAAATTATGTTTATATTATAAGTTTAATTGTATTTAACTGCACATACAAACTGTTTACTTAGTTTCGTGCTTAATAATAACACAATTGCTTAGTTTTAATTATTAAGATAGCTTATTGACAGTATTGTGGAGTGAAAAACAATTTTTTTTTTAATTTTTATACAATACCATGCAAAATCTGCTTCATATGATTGAAATAAACACTGTACATTTTTTTATTTCTGACAATATCTTCTGCTTACGCTACGCTTTTGAAAATTACGAAAAAGTACCAATTTTGAACTAAAATTGATATTTCAAATTTTATTCATATTTACTTATTAACAATGTATTTATTTTAAAATTTTGATACATATTTTAACAATATGTTTTGCTCCTCAACGTCTTTGAAAATTACGAAAATGTGAAATTTGTTTCCAAAAACATTGTTCAGCTTTAATTCATTTTTAGTTTTTAATTGCATAAGATGTTTAGTTCAGTGTTCACTGTTCACTTCTTGATAAGGTACTTCATGTCCTTTCGAGGTTATAATTGCACTATTGTAAAGCCATGCCTAGGGTCACTGCAGACTACATTTGCCAATTCAATTAATAACTGTACATAACGCTCGACTGCCTATGTGTGACAACAGTACTGTAGTTTGGAAAAGTGTCTGCTACCCACAAGTCATCAGTGGCGAATTTTGTGGTGATAGGCTGCTCAGTGATAATACTTTCATGTCAAAAGACGATATCATTTTAAGGAAGTTACATTGAAAACCCTGATTTTGGTATGCTATTTTTGCTTTGAAGATATGTCGAAATCCAGGTTCTCTGATGTTCTCTTTCGTCAGTTATCATCTCAAGAAGGATATATTCTGTAATTTCTGATCGGGGCTAAGGTCTTTGATGATTTCATCTGGCAGTTGAGTTAAACTGACACAATAAATTTTCTGTAAGTCATGATGGGCAAAGTTTCACAGGGTTCCTGTTTCTAATCAATGTGACCTGAAAAGTGGCTTGTTCCTGAAGATTGTTCATCTAAATGTAGAAAGAGCTGCCGAAGAAGAAGTTCATTGCCATGTAGCATACAAATTAACCGCTGAAGGTGACGACTAAAATCTACTTCCAGAAGCCGTACCACTCCACCGTTAATGCCCGTATTAACAACAGTTCCGTTGCAGATGAACGCTACGTTGCTTGTGATAATCCTTCGATGGAATTGAAGACGCAGGGTCGAATACATAATGCAGGTTAATCCACTTATGTGGTTCGCCTTCAAATGTTACCAATCATGGAAACAAGGTACGAAACACCTGATACAGACTATTAAGCTGTCTTGCTAACTGAAAGGAACTGAAAGATGCCATCAATCCAGTAATTCAAAGAAACAGATTTTGCGGCCATCCGTAAAATATCCTTCTTGGGATGATAACCGATGAAAGACAACATCAGAGAACTTGTAGTTTGTATGTTGAAGGCAAGAGTCACCACACCAAATGGTATCAAGGATTTCAAAAACCCACCTTGAACTTTGAAGGCAAACACTACACTGACATCAAGTTTTGCGTAAAAGCATAATCACTGTTCCGCTTATAGCCACAAAATTCGCCAACGATGACTTGTCGACTTTTGTACGCTGTAGTGAGTGGTCAGCAAAGAATTTGTCAAAGTATTGTTGCCACATACAGGTAGTCGATCATTCTGTAAAGTTAGTAACAAAATATGTGAATGAAGTCTGCGATACCCCAATGACGGCTTTATAAGAGTACAATTAGAATCTTGAAAGGAAATGGCATACCTTATCAAGAAGAAATGAACATTGAACACTGAACTGAACATCCTGAGAAATTAAAAAATAAAAATGAATTAAAGGTAAAAAAATATTTTGGGTAGAAAGATTTCACGTTTTTTTTTAATTTTCCAAGGCATTGGGGAGGCAAAAGATATTGTCAGATCAAAATAAGACAAAAAAAACAGAGTTAACAACTATCATAATTATAAAGTAGCTTTTGTGCAGTATTGAGTTTTGAAAAAAATATATAAATAAAATATAAAATATAGTTTTTAGTAAATAAAATGTATTTTTCAAAGACGTGGGGGAGGTAGAAATAAAACAAAAAAAAAATAGTTTTTTCAACTCCACCATAACTTATAGTGTTGAAAATGAGTGACTATATTTTACAAAAAAAAGTTATTATTATCACATATTAAAAATTATATTAACGAATAAAATCTAAATTAAGAATACGTACTCTAAGATTTAAACTGCCAAGATTGAAATTTAAGTATGGTAAAAAAAACAAAATGTGGTATGTACCAAGGATTTTTAAAGAACTACCTAGAAGTGCATTAAATAACCAAAAGCCAAAAAGAGTTAAAGATGTATTAATAAAATAATGTATGTGGCAGATTAAATAAAGTTAAATAACAAACAGAAAATAAATAGATATGTAAATAGTGTTGTCATGTTGTTGAGATATATTGTTTATGAAATAATTTCTTTTCAATAGTAAATTGCAAGTAAGTTTTATTTTTTATTTCGAGTGTATTTATTGAATATTGTGCAATTTATTTTGTAGACGGGTTCAAGTTTGGCAAATAAAAACTTTGAATCATTATGTAATAAACTCTATTATTATTATTATTATTATTAAAATTCTTATTACAAAAAATGACCCAAAATAGATAAAAATAATTATAGACCCAATGGATTACTTTCAATTATTGACAAAATAACTGAAAAATTCTTGGCTATAGAGATAAGATTTTTTTTAGAAAAAGTACAAATCTTATCAAAATTCAAATATGGATACACAAAAAAGAAAAGCACAACTGACTTGCTCTTAGATTTGAACGAAATTGTAACAAGTGCCCTGAATGATGGAAAATATGTAGGAATCATTTTAATAGATCTACAAAAAACGTTCGACACGTTTGATAAAAAAAATTATGGTAAAAATGTGAAAAAATTGGACTGAGTTGTAAAATATATAACGTAATAAGGCGCTACTTAGAAAATAGGAAACCCACTGTTCAGATAAGAGGAAAATATCGTAATCTAAATACAACTAATATCGGAGTGCCACAAGGTTCTGTAATCGGACTACTTTTATGTTTAATTTACACATGATATTCTAGATAACATAGATAAAACCCAAATTTTACTTTACGCACATGACACAATAATGATTTCTATAAAATATAATTATGAAGAAATAATTAAAAATTTAAAAAATGAGTTTCATAAATTAAATAATTGGTTTATTGCAAACGTTCTATTCATATTTAAATTCAAAACAATACAAATGGATATCACAGTACCAAAAATGAACAAGTTTAAAGAAAAATGAATTATAAAAAATTATGGTAATTGTGTAAACCTGGAAGCTAATAATAAAAACATTAAATGTAAAATAGAATGCACGGTGCTAGAAAAGAGAAACACTGCAAGGTACCTAGGCATGGAAACAGATACAAACTGGAACTTCAAAAGCCACAACTTGAATGTAATTACAAAACTAAGACAAATACTTCTGACGATCTACCAATGAAAGAATATATTAAACACACACAAAAAAAAATCTCTATGATGCATGGATAGAGGGTATACTTAGATAGCGAATAGAATTATGTGGATTTGCAGCAGACTATCTGATTAAAAAACTTCAAAAAACACAAAACAAAATAGTCAAAATGCTCTTTGGAGAAAATAAAAACACAAAAATAAAAGAAATCTTTAAAGAAAATAAAAATTTTCAGAATAATAAAACTACGAGATTATATAATAGTAAAAAAAATATTACACAAATTTATTTAAAAAAAAGCAGAATAAGTAATATTGAAAGACCAAGAACCATGAATCCACCCTACATTTTACCAAGATGGAATAATACATACAAAAAAGAAATAACTAACAAATGGTACATTCCAAATATATTTAATAAAATACGAAAAATATGCTAATATAAAGGAAATTAAACTAAAGCTAATAGAAATGTGGACTTAAGAGTCAATTACGTATAAAAAATGATAATAGAAGAAAAATATTAAATTTTTGTAAACTAATACTATAAATGAAATATTGTAAATAAAGTATCATAATAAAATATTTATTGTTATTACAAAACCAAAGGTAATAGAAATGTGAATTACGAATTAGACTAATAAAGGTTCAATACTAAATATGCATAAAACTGTGTGAAATATTAGATTAAGCATTATTTATTTATTTAATATTTATTTATTGTTTGTATAATAAGATGTACAAAAAGAAAAACTGACGCAACTCATTGCACAACATTGAGTGAACGTATATGTAAAAGAAATTAATAAGATGTCTTTGATTCTCACACAAGCTGTTTTTAACAGCTTCGATCAACTAATTTGTACATTGTAGTTAAACAAATTATTATTATTATTATTATTATTGTTATTATTATTATTATTATAATTATACATTTATAACAATTACATCACGAGGAGGCTCCACCATTATGGACCATGTCCGAGTAACAAACAAAAACCATTATTATGCAAACGTGAGCGACCATCCCATATCCACCCTTAACAAATCAACCAAAAAACAATTCTGTTATTTTTCCACACCATACACCTCTATTAGGAAAATGAATTCGTCATTTAATCAGTTAAAAAACTAAGAAGGCAAGATTTCTTTAGCACTATTAACCTGAGCCATCTCTGTTCTATTATTTTAAGTGCAAGAAACCTTATTTTGGAACATAACTTCATCTCATACCAGATAGAGCCCAAGAAGGCACAATTTTATTTAGAAACATTAATTGACACCTCACATTACGACAACTTTGTTTCATTACTGGTTAAAAACGAAGAACATCCTGTATTGTTTCTTGTAGTGCTGAGCGCCTCAGAGGAAGAGAACACCGACTCATTACCAATTCTCTGTAATGTGTGGTGCAGTGGCAACCCGGACCACTGCACTGTGACTAAGGTTGGCGCTAATGACCAAGTTGTCGACGTGCCATTAAGCCTCAATCCCCCCTCATTACCAATTGTTACAAGGAAATAAGATAGAATTTTAATTAGCAGCAAGCAAAACCAGAACCAGAACCAGAACCGGTATTCAGTTATTTTACACGCTAGATACTTCATTTGTTCAACTTTAAAATCATCTCACAGCCAATATGTTCACGGCTGAGTAGAATTTTGAATGTAGCTGTAGACTCTTGAAGTTAAAGTAAAAATGATAGCACCAACCTAATGGTAAACACAAAATTATAAAACCTATCCTATCCCTAGGCTGGAAAAAGGTAAAAGAACTTTCTAAATATATGTTGAAGTAATTCAAAAAGGAAGCGGCTATGACTTGTTTACAGGGAAGGGTTAAGATATGGATGATTTTTACGGGTAAAAGTGCTCCTCATATAGCATGGGAGTGTGTCCACAAATCCTACAAGAATGACGTCGTGTGTTTGTAGAGATTCACCTGTTCAGTAGAAAGCTTGCCATCATTGAGTTGGTTTAGAATTTGGAAAGTAACGATAAGATCCGCATTTTTAGGTCAGTTTTCGAAAATGGATAGATTCATGTGCTGAATATGATCATAACGTTATAGCGATCTGAGTGACGACACCATTTAATTAAGAGATGATGACACTAGATGGGAAACAAACGTCAGGTAACAGTGTCTCCATATTTGTAAACAGTATTCGATAAGTGTCTCAGATAGGGTTTGAAAAGTACAGCAAATGAATGAGCAGTGACAGGAGAGAATATCTTGAGTACGAAATTAGTTTTTCAGGACTTTAGGTATGACAAATTCGCTATGACGATGACACTTGAGGATACTGTCAGTAACAACGCCAAATCGATGTGAACTGACAACACAAGGGCTAACTTGTAAACGAACATTTGCCTAAATTTATTTCTTAACACGGTTTAAAATAAGCATAACAAATAACGTTGGTATGAGTATGGTAAGTAATGTAGCATCAAGTGCATGTTGTAAAAGTTCCCATCATCTCAACCTAAAGGTGGTTTTATATAGTAGGGGAGAGTGCCAAAAAGCTATCCGTACCAGCAAAGGGCACAAAAGTTATATTGGGCAGCACCTGTATGGGGCATTAGGCTGTCGTCGTTTTCTTTATGTGTTAGGTATCACTAGCAGCATTCATTTAGATATAATTCATTCTGGGGAAAACTGATAGGTCCTGTGCGTTATTTCAGATTAATACAATACGATCCCCAGATGAAGTTGCTAGAATTCCGTATGAAGAAATGCAAAATACGTTTGTCTTAGAAGGAAATAAATTTATCATTTTGAAGGTTGTAGAGGTACGTATGTAATTCTGCCTTTTTACAGTGCAAACACTAATATTATTAAAAAGAGCAGTATATGCGATGAAAAAACAGATGTGCTAAAAACAGATGTGCTTTACTTGGGGTCATCGGGTACCCCCCTTCGAAGTTTGGAACGTGCATTTGAACTTTGTTTTTTGACTGTTTTTTTAGCAGCCATGCAACAATACGGTAGTTAAAGGGTTAATGCTGATTAAATAGGATTTAAATAAAGGAGGTTTGCATTGAACATTTACCTAAGCCTTCAACAAATACTGGTAAACAACCAATTTCTACTCAGCCATCATTGGAAAATGACAAGTATATCAAGAAACACGGCTTGGCATAAAATATGAAGGATCGCGGTAGCGCTCCTTATGTTAGCCTCAGAATAAAGTTCCATGTTAAATGTCAAATTTGGAAATCCTTTAGTTTCGCCCAGAATTGACGTAGACCAACGAAATTCGGTATTTTTTGTCGTGTCGTAACTATTTAACTGCATTACAAATTTTAATAACAAAATTCGAACCGTTCGGTGTCCACAGTATGGCCATTTCTTGTTGTTCTTCTTGTTGTTGGGATTCTTTGTCCTCACCTGGAGCTCGTACCATTGAATCAATTTTCATGTTCTATAGCTTTAAACGTAGGTATGGATAACGCCAAAGACCTCACGCATGCAATTTAATGTTACTATAATATTCTTGTGACGGAAAGCTAAATGGGCTAAAAATTTTGCTTTTACCTTTATATCAAACCAATGAACAAATTTACAATTTGTATAGCTTAAAGTGTAGGTATTAACATCGACCTGGGGCTTTTGAACGCCATTTTGATGTGACTGCAGTATTATCGTCAGCAGAGCTTTTTTTTGTAAAATACTGGGCAGAAATTATAAAGTAGAGGGAAAAAATTTGGAAGAAGAGCTAAAAGCATGAAATTTGCTACATAAGTCTTTTTTATCGGTACAAATCGAACCAGCCATGGACATTGAACCCCATGAAATATCCCCATGATTTCCCCACGGTTCCACACCCCCCTCGCCCCTCAGCAATCCTACCAAACTTTCTCTCAGTGGCTTGGGCAACAAATTTTTGCAGATCAAGCTAAAAACATGAAATTTAGCACACAAGTCATCTTTAGCAACACAAATCGAATCAGTCACAGGACCACCATGATACACCTCTGAGGGCCCACACCGTGTCCCTGTGTCCCCTCCATGAGGGTTGAGCCATAAATTCTTGCAAATCGAGCTAAAAGTTTGAAATTTTGTGTACAAATCTTTCTTATCAGTACAAATCGAACCAGTCATGGACCGCAATGAAACACCCTCAAAGAGTCCCCAGTGCTCCCCTGAGCCCATCACTAAGGTTTCACCAAAAAATTCTTGCTGATCGAGCTAAAAGCGTGACAATTTGTCCACCAGTCATTCTTAGCACCACAAATCGAACCAGTCAATGAACTACCCATGAAATACCACCAAGGACCCCCCAATGCGTCCCCCACCCTGTGTCACCTTGGGTGGGGAACACAGGGGCAAATTCTTGCAGATAGTACAAACAAATGAAATTTGTTACACAAGTCATTCTTTGCAGTACATATGGAACTCCAGTACATATGAAACCCCAGTACATATGGAACGTCAGCTATGGAACTCCAGCAAAATCCCCCAAGGCCCCTTCAATGCACCTCTACCATTCCTGACTTGTGTACCAATTCATGTTTTAGCGCGATCAGCAAGAATTTGTTGGTCATAAACCCATACAGGTGCGTTTGGTGGGGGAACAGAAGCTGTCTTAGGGGGTATCTTGAGGGTTCCCATTGCTAGCTCGATTCATAGACTAAGAACATGTGTACCAAAATTTCTTTGCTTTTTGCTCTCTGTGCATGATTAGCCCAAATTCTGCCCCGTAACAGCTGCACGACACCTGGAGATCGAACCAATGAACTCATGCTTTAGTTTTATAATTTAAAGTTGAGAATTAAAAAGGCTCTCTTATAAAGTTATTTTAAGATGACTGCAATTGTTGTTCTTTTTTTTTGGAAATTTCGATTTCTCGTACAGGTAAGACGATTTTCAATTTTTTTTAAATGGGCCTCTTATTATAGAAATTTTAATGTGATTGCAATATTCTGTTTTTTGTTATTCTTACTGGAACAATAAAAAATTATAGATATTATTATTAAAAAACGCTTAAGCGTATAAAACACGAATGTAAGCCTTAAAAATTTAAAGCTGTAAAGGAACAGGTATGAGAAAAAGACATGTAAGCCATCAGCATCGCACCAATAGGCTTATTTTTTGGATGCTGGATATTTTTTTACACGTATTAGTGTGATGCTGATGGCTTACGTGTCTTTTTCTAATATCTGTTCCTTTAGAGCTTTAAGTTTTTAAGGCTTACATCCGTATTTTATATGCTTAAGCTTTTTTAATACTAATGTTTAATACCTTTATTTTTTAGTTCTATTGTAGCTTTGAACTATCAATTTCCATAAGTTATTTTCAAACAACTCTGAAAAAATTATTCCCGTTTGGGTGCCTACCTCCATTTAAAGTATTGTGAGATTCTGTGAGTGAATTAACACGGTTGGCAGGTGTGTTTTTTTGTTTTCAAGTGTCTTTTAACGTTAAAATTCACTTTTAGCCATTTACACTGGCATTAACCCTAACATTTACGCTGGCATTTTTAATCTATATGTTTACTTCATTTCTATTAGTATCCTTGGAATTTGAATTATCCTTACTACATTTAACATTTTGTGTATCTGGAAAATTTCGCGTCAATTTAAATCAAATTCTGTATTCGAAATGAATGTATCGTCTTTTACTTTAAAAATACCAGAGTCATTTTCTTGGTGAAACTGGCATTGGTAGTTGACCAACACCTTTAATAGACTGGACAGTTTGGCTTTTACAAATATGTACAGGAAACAAAATTGCACCCTTGAAATATTATTACATTCTAAGTGCTATACTGTGAGTTGATAGTAATTTCAACTTGAAAGAATTTTTCAAGTTTGTTATTAATAGCTTGCTTTTCGCAGGTTTTACTTTATGAAAATTAGCTTGTATGTATTTAGTGTTTGGAAAATCTAAATAATCTCATCACTCAATTCATTCTCCCCGCCTATTTCCTCTAATGTTTCTCAGAATTAAATCTTACTTTTTTAAAGAATGAAGCACCCAACAAAATTATTAATACCTCATTGTGAATCAGACAGCACAATCCTAAATTTTACTTACAATGGTAGCCAACCGTCTCACGACAGTCAAGTCGGTAATAAGTTGCGTGCTATTAAAGGCACTGTTGAGGAATGGCACTCGGCGTGTCGCCGCAGTCGCCGTGAGGAGGTGGTGTTGGCCCGTTTGTGCGTTGGTCTCACTCGACTTACTCACTGTTTCCTTTTGCGGGGGCTTGACCCTCCTGAATGTTCTTGGTGTCGACAGCCACTTACGGTCCGGCACTTCCTTGTTGATTGTCACCATCTTGATGGTGTTCATCGTCGTTTCCATCTTCCGCATGACATTGCGCGTCAATTGGGTGATAAGTCTGTCCTCCTGTCCGGTGTTTTTCAATTTTTGCAGGAGGTACAGATGTATGACAAGATTTAGATTAGGGGTTTGAATAACATCTCTGTAATGTGTGGTGCAGTGGCAACCCGGACCACTGCACTGTGACTGAGGTTGGCGCTAATGACCAAGTTGTCGACGCGCCATTAAGCCTCAGTCCCCCCCCCGTCTCACGAATGTACCTTAAAGAATGAGACTGTACTCCACATTCTATCAACACACATTTTCTTTCACACACTAAAACATTCCCCGCTAAACGTGATTGGCCAATCCATTGGGGACGAGAAGCAAGCAACAACATCACAAGACAAGCTCAAGATAAGAATGCCGGGAAAGCCTGTCCAGTAACCCACGCTGAATGTAATTGAAAACGATCAAGTTACAGCACGAATACAGTTCGTAACTTATTACTCTCAAGTTAACCTACAGCCCTTATAAATCTCTTCTTTACAGAAGTGAATAAGAATTTACACTTCCCTGACTGGTCTTTGTTTTGATGACATATGCTCTGACCAAAGACTTAAAGTCCTCTTCTGAAACACAGACGGAAGTCTTAAAAGGAAATGAGTTTCAGTGACTTTCTCTGAATACCCATAAGGCAATGCTCTTCCTCTGCATTTTTTTGGAGGCAACCTGACATTCCTTGTGCAGCTTCTAAGTAGGAAGGAAATTCCTGGTTTGCACTAACCAAATAATAGTGTACAACTTTAGCCCACGAGAACTGCCCAGCTGAACAAATAAAAACATAACGTCACGGGAGGAACAAATTCAACAAATTGACCAGCAAACTGCATTAACACCATCATTGTAACACAGATAACGTGCCATCTGTCTTACCAGGGACTTTACTTTCGATATACTCTCGCCTCCTACCCTCTCATCCTGCAAACAATTACATCATAGACTTTCAACAGAGACTGCGATACTTTCTGCAAGACTACTTTTTTAGATTTCATACTACTTCCGAAAGTAATTTAAGCAACTCTAGTTTCGTAAACCTTTTCCCAATTTTATTTGCTGTGTTTCTTTTTTAAATTTAGGATTGCTATAGTGGCCTCTTTTGAGCCCTTGCATCTCCTTTTCACTTTTATTTGAGTGAATAGATTGCTTTTATTATTATTATTATAAAGATCTGCGAAAAAAATTATTTATGCATATAAATGCCTCCATTAATCGTAGGCATATCGTTTGCCTGTCAATATGGTTTCATTTTGTCTACAGATAGTGACGAAGATCTGCCTATATTTTTATAATGTATAAATACAAATAAAAATTAAAAACCACAGTCAAGTAGAGCAGTAGCACTGCGGCTAAAACAAGAGAGCGAGAGAAATTTATTTATCGGGGCTGGGGGGGGAATGAGGCTTAATGGCGCGTTGACAGCATGGACCCGTGGTCATGTGCCCACTCTAAGGAAAATACAAACCGATAACCGTATTACAACGATATTTCTTAATGTGTCTTTGATACTTCAATGATTTCAAAAGTGCGGGCCAATAACTAAGTAGTTATTGGCTGGCAGTTTTTAGAAAAGCATTGTTAGACCATTGTTGCTTCCGGGCCAATAACTAGGAAAGCGGGTATTCAGATCATATAATCCACCTCAACCTTCTGAGGTAGTTGACGTTCTTGAAATAACACTAGTTAAAGTTTGAAAATACTCTTCTTTTCCTCTACTTTGTAACCAGAAATATCTTGTCCTGCAGTCAAGAATCCCTCCCTTCCTTCTGCAGTAACTGGACAGTGAAACAGGGACTTCGCCTTGGCAGATATCCCCACATTCAACTACAAACCGGAAAACTGTCCAAGAAATACAGCAAAGGTCTTTAACCAGAAACCTGTATGCCTAACGTCTTAGAGTATTTTTTTCATTTTTAATAATTTAATTCATATAAGTGGCTTTAGAAACAACCAACTCGTTTTATTTCTCGGCCAACCCTACTTTGGGTATATAATGTAAGTCAGTTTAAAAAAATCATCATTTAGTATTGTAGCTGTCCCCTACAACCCCCCCCATAGAATAAGCTTTCAAAAATTGTTACCTTTCATTTGGGTTCATATCAATATATCTTGGGTTTGACGAAATACACAGAGCCATTTTGGGGCAAATAGGATTCTGTGTGTACAAAACAAACTTCAATTTGCAACCTCTTTTTCGTAGCATGGCACATCTAAGTGAAATATTCCAGGCACAAGCTACTCACATGTTTTCTTTAGTTTTATTTTTTGTAACAGTGAACAGTGCAGAAATATTGCTTATGTGTTATTTAGCTATTCAGCCTTTTTGTAAGCCGTTCTTACATGCGTAGATATTCTGGCATGAACTGTCATAGTATACTTAATTCATTTGGCCCCGTAGGTGGGCGACAGGTGTGGGTTGGTGGTTATATCACTCTTTCATAGTGAGTAATTTATACTAAATTTCTCAACAAACTAACCAAGCAAGGTTTCCAATCTTACTTGTGAGGCGTTTGAGTGAGTATTCTTGGCTTATTAACGAAAACGGCTTTCTACAACATCATGGAGCACGTTTCCCGTCAAAAGAACAGTATAGCCTTAGTGATTCCGAAGTTCTCTTTGCCCTATCCATGAGCGTAACTTAGTGGTTATCGTTGTGAACCATTGTGCGAGAGGTCTCGAATTCCTGCAATTGCTTATTTTTCTTTCTCTAAGCTATCATTAATTTTTTTAAAAAGAAACCACATAAAAGAAACCAATTCACCTTGCTTAGTCAAAAAATTCAGGATTGTGTTAAATGGCTTTGTGAAAGAAAAATTTGTCATAAAAAGAGGGAAAGAATTTCTGATAATGTAACAAAGTAACTACTACCAAACTGCCTCGCACTGCTAAACTACTGACCAAAATATGAACCACTTCAGTGCAAAATACTTACCCAAAACGGATTCATGGGGGTAAATTCCTAGTTTAACATACATGCCATGATCCACCAAATTCCCATTTTGAGAAAAATGTAAAAGTGAGATTCGAGTGAAACTCCTTGTCTGTACAAAATTGTTCCATATTGATTTGCTTTAGTTGCTGCGTGTCAGTGCTTTCCAAAACATCTAAGCCAAATCCGTCCTTCTGAAAAAATGCTGATATCTTCAATGCACAGAAAACTAAGACGACCCACATCGGAGCATTCCAAAAGTGTATGTTGAGCAAAAAGAACGTCATCTTTCTGTTATTCTTAAAGATTCCATCTAGAGATAGATGACAGACTGTTGTCTTGTGTGCGCAGAACTATAAACCATCTTGTGGCGAGAACTACCATATTGCCGAATGC
>JAHWFP010018071.1:0-34470 GCA_023313725.1 Lithobius niger
TGGAGGCATTAGAATACACTGCCTAGGAGTTGGGGAAGAAATGACCGGGCATCGGCTGTGCAACAGTCACTCAGCGGCATCATATGTTTATATAAAATCCGTAGCCATCTCTTAGGTGCGATGTATGCAGGAGAATAAGGAAAAGACGGCACTGTTTTCAGTCCTCTGCTGTGGTAGCAACATGTGTCAATAATGACAAACACCAAACAACACGAACACAAAGCCAGTCGAGATAAAGCTATCTATGCGACAACCAGAACTAAAGGTTCATGGGTGGATGGGCATTCATGGGTAAATGAGGAGCTGCAGCTGAGTTCCTGTGTGTGGGCACAGCTAGACCCTGTGGCATACGTTACGACAGGTTTAGCTACTTGGTAGTTGAGTCGGCAACAGCAGCAAAACAATTATTATTACCTACCTCCCCTGCCCTTCAACTCCCTACTGTCATCCCTCTTTCTTTTCACTACTTGTATCTCAAGCAGGAGATATTACAAAATATTTTCAGCGTGAACTTCTTTACGAACCCGCAGCCACCTTGGATTTGTACTTTTGTTTTGTTTTTGTTTGATTTGTTTTTTTTTCGTGAAGACAAGTTTCAATGGAATGGTTCTTACATTAGTAACAAACCACGAAATTATTATTATTATTATTATTATTATTATTATTATTATTATTATTATTATTATTATTGATATCCACTGTGAAATTACACGTCTATAAAACGGTGTTAATCTCTTTGACAACCTTTTGATAGCCCGTTTTCCCCTTTGAGTCGAATTATGCTTTAAATTTGTAAGGGTGGGGTGAGGACGAATGAGTGAACAGAGCACGGCGAAATGGTGGTAGTAGAGGGGGACTGCATCCTTAAGTTGTTTTTGTTTTGTTGCAATATTATTTTGAAAATTCAAACAGTTATGACTATAACATATTTTTCAAGCCAATACTAACGAACTTCTTCGAAAATTCCAAACAACGGCCCTTGTTCACAAATAAACAAACACTTGTTTTTTTTATATATATATATATAAGTTTATGAAGTATAGTAAATTAAATGGCGCTCTCCAAATGTTTTTGGCTGAACCCGTGTATTTTCAGTTTTGCGTTTTTTTTCCTTCAAGGGATAAAAACGTTGTGGGTGAAAATACATCCAAACACTTCAAGATCGTATTTTAGTTAATACTACCAAACTTTCGCAGCACTTTTGGGGTTTAGGATTTGAGTGTGGGGATTGGGTGGGGGAAGTATAGGATATCGCCCGCTTTCCGAGTGCTGGGATTCGCCCGAGCCATTGTTGGATTCCAGCATGAGAAAAGCGGGCGATATCCTTCTTCTCACCCGTTTTGAAGCTATCAGTCCGACGTACATTGTTGAGCGCGAGCGGAATACATTGTTGCGTTTAGCAAGAAGAAAGTTTGTGCAGAATATTCATTAAGAAGCAATGCTACACGCAACGAAAAGAGCAACGTTTAATTTTGAAAGCGGTTGCAATCTTGTAATTAACATGAATTCTTGAACGACTTTTTTTTACGTTTGAGGTGGTATTGTTTTCAAAAATTGTTCCATTTCTTATTTTGGGTTGCTCTATTCCTTTTCGTCATTTAATGGAAACCAACGTTTGTAAAGCAGCTGTTGCAATGTTGTGAGTAACGTGAATTGTTGAAGGTTATTTTATCTGTTTCAGTAAATTTATTGTTTGTTTTCTTCCACTTGTCATTTAGCGCAAACGGGGGCTCGGATCCACGTGGAGTGCTGGGTTCCAGGATCCCAGCCCTCTGCCGTGGATCCCAGCACTCCTCGTTCTCGTTCATTGTTGCGATCTCGTCGTGCTGCATTGTTACAAGAGGACTGAGAGCTTCAAAACGGGTGAGAATGATAGTCACGGGTAGGAGAATTTCACGGTAATAATGATAGGTAGTGAAAAGGTAGTGGTAGTAAAGCGTCCTCCTACCCAAGGTTCCACACTTCCTTTGTCGTAATGTTTTTTTTTTTGTTTGTTTTAATTTTATTTATTATATTTCGTAGAATTCGAACTATTGATTTCCATTCAGTCAATTCTGGGCCAAAAATGAAGGAATTAAGGTACAATCATGAAGAAAAACAAGACGTCATTTTTCATGGCAAATGCGAGATGATTGGCTGATGGGATGGATCATGCGGATAATATTAGCGAACAAGATGTTGTTTAGAACTTATTTTAATTCCTGAGAAACTGTTTAATGCATAAATGCAAATAAAATCCTAATAACATGGAACAATCTTTCTGTTTTCAGCTTAGAAAATCCCATGATGGATAAGCTTAGTTTGGCACGTTTACATCCACGTCCTGAAGATGCTCTGAAGAGGAGACTTCGTCGTATGATAAAGGAGATATTACATTTTGCAGGGCAAGAAAACAGGAACAATGTTTTAATCAGAAATGCTGTTGACAGAAAGTTACCTTTACCAATACGTGTGTTATGGATAATTGTCGTACTGCTTTGTATTTTAGCAGCTTTGTATCAAGTCGTGGAACGAATACAGTATTTCTGGTCGATTCCAACTGCTGTCGATGTTCATATAACGGAAGTGTCAACTTATGATACTGGTTCAATAACATTCTGCACGCAAGATACTACTCCAATATGGAAGAAACGGCAGGAAAAAAATGTTAAGCCACCAGAACACTTTGAATGCGTCAACCAAGTATTGCATTACTTGGATAAAAACATTGCTAATGATACTGAAGAATTATGGGAACTAATGGATGTAGCCAGCCTCATGAAATACGCCAATAGCACAGCTGTGAGTGATATTACATCCATCTTTAAGGACAAATTTTATGGTAATTTATAGGCATCCTTTAGGACTTAAACTTTAAATAGAATCACTATGGATAATTCGAAGTGAATCGGACATTGAACTCAAATGTTATTGTGGATTCGAAAAAACAGACAGACCAACACCAGCACCTCTCTAAAGAATGGTAGGTCGAAGTCAAGAATCATTTCAAGCGAGGAAGTTATGATTTCTTCCAATTTTTATTTTAAAAATAAATTGTAATGTATAATTTTTTTAAATATACAATAAAAATATGACAATATTCTAACTGAAACCGATTTATGACTTCAACATACCATTCTTCACAGCTATGCTGGTATCAGTTTGTCTGTTTGTCTGAGTCCAAGATAACTTTTGTGTTCAATGTCTGATTCATTCCTAATTACCCACAGACATTCTATTTGAGATTTAAGTTCTAAGGGACGAAACTTGTGCATTGAAACTCAAATAATAAAAAAAAAATTATTCAAAATTCATTACTCAGACATTAATCCATACTCAGGGAAATGAGCAAAAAATTAATGTAAAAATAAAAGATTGAGACGTAACGAAGCGGTTGCAGCGAATATCTAGTTACAACCAGTCTTATATACACTTCCGCCAGTTCCGCAAATTTTTCACCGAAGGTGTTCAGGCACACAGCTCTATCCCGCACTGCAACAGCGACCTCTATTATGTATTCTAAAAGAAGTAACTATCACAATTTCCGGTTAAAAATGTGTTAGCTTTTAGACTTAGTATTCAATTATAGACTTAATTATAAGCTTTTATTAGGCCTAATTTTTACGCGCCGTTTTAGTTTCGTAACAAGCAGCCAATGAAAAATTGGGTTCGAGAGAATAGCTATTCGTTTATGCAACACGGTGTCCAGTTTTTTATGTTGTCGTGACAACGTGATTTTTGGCCTCATTTTCAGCTTTTAGGCCTAAATTTTACCTTATGTCTTAATTTCGTAAGTAGTAGGTAACAGAGAATAGTGTTCGAGAGTAAGCATATTCAATATTCATTCATATTGAGCACAGTGTTGATAGTTATTTAATGAAGCTTATATGTGTCGTTAACGAATTCCTTTTGTTTTTTACGGTTGCGTGTCTTCCTGTAGTGGTTAAATGTGACGATCAAATGTTATTATTTCCTTGAGTTACGTCGTGAAAGCATATAATAGCTATAAGGAAGCAACGATATTTTAGTTTGCTGGGATTTTCAAAGTCCACTTGACTACCAGTGAAAAAGTCAATGAATAGACTGAAGGACAAAGTCATTGTTGTAGTCTTTCCAGCCTCTTTGGCTGTACGGAAGACTAAAACAGGCATGTCACTTCATTAAATTAAGGGTTGAAGAACGTTGGTGGACAAATTAGACTAATACTCCAACGAATTAGTCTTCTGAGTAAGTTAATGGTCATTTTTTTATCACTAAAAATTGACAGTTACCTCTTAAACTATAGACTTAGATTTGCTAAACGCTTAAAATATAAACTCTAACATTTTTGGTAAAGTCACTGCGAACTTAGACTTGAACGTTCTAGGCCATGTTGTTGTCTCGACCAGACTACTCGGAAAAAACCTTTAATCCTTTAAAGGACCCCTGGGTTTAAAAACAACATCTACGTGACAGAGCAAAAAATCGGTCCCTTGGCTCACCGCGAGCTTTGGAAGGGTGCCCTGGGACCCCGAGCAAAGCAAGCAGAAACAGCCGAGTGGTCAGCATCCTCGTCTCCAAACTGAAGTAAATGCCGGTTCGGCTCCAGTAACCGACCTAAGTTAAAAAAGTCTTGAGATACATCTGTCCATTAAAAGGTTAAAGGTCCTATACATTAAAATTAGTGATTAAGCTCTAGAGATGTGTTCCATGAGGTTTTAGTTGTTGAAATACGAGAATGTGTTCTTTTGTACCTTAGAAACGTGGTATTCCTGCAAATCTCTTGGAAAAACAGTCCATCCTTCCTCTGGGAAAATGCAGAACATTTTATACAGGTAACATTTCTGTTATTCGTTTAAGTTTTGTAAAGGTTAACTACAAAATTAACAGACTCCCTTAGGGCTTTTCATAACAGACTTCCCCCAATAGTGCCTGTTCATAACAGACTACTAAATAGTGCCTGTTCATAACAGATTCCCCAATAGTGCTGTGTTCATAACAGACTCCCAAATAGTGCCTGTTCATAACAGACTTCCCTCAATAGTGCCTGTTCATAACAGACTCCCAAATAGTTCCTGTTCATTACAGACTCTCCAATAGTGCCTGTTCATAACAGATTCCCCAATAGTGCCTATTCATAACAGACTCTCCAATAGTACCTGTTCATAACAGACTTCCGCCAATAGTGCCTGTTCATAACAGACTCCCAAATAGTGCCTGTTCACAACAGACTCCCCAATAGTGCCTGTTCATAACAGACTCCCCAATAGTGCCTGTTCATAACAGACTCCCCAATAGTGCCTGTTCATAACAGACTCCCAAAAAATGCCTGTTCATAACAGACTCTCCAATAGTGCCTGTTAATAACAGACTCTCAAATAATGCCTGTTCGTAAAAGACTCCCCAACTGTGCCTGTCTGTTTCACAGTTTTAGCTTAGTCTTGTGTGAATGTTCACTGCAGCAGGTAGTTTTTCTTCATATATACTCCCGTTTTCCTCGCATCCTCTCCTTCACCTCTCCCCTCCCTGTTTTCTCCCATGCTGAACCTCCCCATCCTCCTGCCAATCCCTCACCTTCCTGCCCCTGTCCCCTTTTGGCTCACTAACTCTCCCCCTCCCTACTTCCGTACACCTCCATCCCTCTCTGCTCATTTTGTTCCTCTTCCCCCTTTTGTCTCCCTCTTCCCCCTTTGCCCCCCTTTTGCCGCTTTTGTCCTCCTCTTCCTTTTGTGCCCTTTTGTCTCTTCTTCTTCCCCTTTTGTCTCTTCCTTTTCACCCTTTTGTCTCCCTCTTCCCCCTTTTGCCCCTTCTGTCCTCCTCTTCCTTTTGTCCCCTTTTGTCTCTTCCTCTTCCCCCTTTTGTCTCTTCCTCTTTCCCCTCCTTCCCCTTCCCCCTACCCTTTCCCGCGCATAGCTTTCTCCTTTGTTACCCATAGCTGAGTTTGACTGATTTTGAATAAAATAATTACCCCCTCTCCTCCCCTCCCAATCTCACAAGTTATTATAACATCAGAATGCGAAGAGGGGGCTGAGAGACGCACTGCCCATGTGCCCAACACACGGACATCCCCTCAATGCCCCCCGCCCACTTCCAGTCTACCGTTTTGGCTTGAGCGATCTGTACCGTGTGGAAAAAAAAACCCTGTCCTTCGTGCATAACGTCAATTAATACTTGCCGCTGAGATGGCCGCACAGAGAAAATTGTTAGTCTAGGCAACAATGCGTCAATTTCAACTTTTCTTATGCAAAAGAATTAAAACGGACGCGCCGGTTCTTAGTCCTCTGAAAAATTATTATCGATTTTTTTTGGCCAGCAGCAGGGTACCACCCTGCATTTAAACAACATTGTAGACTGCCCCGCGGGAAAGCCGACCTGCCAGCTGCTCAAATCCGTGTGGATTTGCGCAGCTGGCAGGTACTATGCCAGCAGAAAGGCAAAGGCTTTTTTTCCCCTACTAGGCGCAAATTCTGCGTTAAAACAGGTTTATCGTGTTAATCATAAAAAAGGAAATATATGTTGCAACTGGAGGCCAAAGGACTAACAAGTGGTTAAAAAAAAATACTTGTTTCTGTTCTTTACAATAAAAAAAAATACTTTGCGAATGAAAATTCTTAGTGCATGCAACACTAGGGTGTTACTTTGTTTTCAACTCATTTTTCCAAACTTATTACTCGTGCCGCTCGTGTATCTCCATGAAAAGTCACTGGGGTGAACAACTACTAGGATTGATCATTACGGGTTAGTTTTATCCCTCAACCAAAACTAACCAGAAACAGATCAACAATTTCAGGGAACATTTTAAATAATTCTTGTTCCCTGAAATTGCAGCTCAAACTATAGTTCGATTTCCTTATGAGAATTATTATGGAGACAGGAGCTTGAGGGGTGTTTTTTTTTTTAAGCGGAGCTATTTTTGTAGTTATTTCTTTTTTCCCCTCATATCGTACAAAATATATTATTGGTGTTCTATACCCAAAACGTGTGGTTTGGTGCGCGATTCGAGAGGAGGGCCAAAAAAATAGTTTTTATATTATTTATTTAGAAAACAAGTGAGAAAAAGACATTTATTCAGTACCACGAAATAAAACAGGAAGTCTGGCTCTTATCACTATTTGGTAGACCGGAAAAGAGCTTGTTGAGATTTTGCCTCTGAAATGAACCATTTTTGCGGCTTAAAAAAAAATCTTTTGTTTCTATCAACTGTCAAGCTAAGGAAAATTCTTCCAAAGGCTGGAAGAAAGGCACTGTAGGGCAATACATCTTGCTGAAATCTACGAGCAACGTTGTGAATTATTTCCCTGGCTTGACTATTCATAACGTTTCCTTGACGAAGTTTAGAACGGGTTGTTGCGGCAGCCATTTTCTTCCCGCTCTGTCGGTGAGCCTTCCTGCCAGTACAGCACAATCGATAATTTACGTTGTGTCATGGGAGGACCCAAGAATGGACGCAACCATTATAACACACTCGCCCATTTTCATTATTTCATTTTTTACTTATTGAAGTTGTTATCCTTGTCCTTTTCCTGCTGTTAAACTTTGCGTTATAATATGAGACATAGATCTGATTGGTGCTGCAAAAACACATGGTTATCAGTTTTTCCTAAAAGGCTACAAATCACCATGATTCGTGGAATGGTAACGTCATAGTCAGTAAAAGTTGCATTGCAATCAGCGTATGTTATTAAGCATCCGTCAACACTACTTTGGCGTTATGTTTTGTAGCTGTGTTTATTAAAACATATCTTTTTCTACATAGATAGGTCACTGTCATTGGACAACACGATCAGAGTTGCACTTGATAAACCTGATAAGCATTGTGATTTGGCAGGACTGTGGGTAAGAATAAATATTTAAATTTCCTGAGATGGAAAAGGAATTTGGAGGTATTAATTGTATTTGAATGCACAATTACTAATTACTTATAAACAGTGATTGAACCTGAAATATATTTCCAACTTTTTTTATTGATTTTGTAATGATTTTATAATGGTTTTGCAAGAATATGTTGAAAGGTATTAATTTTAGTAAATACATGAAATATCTGCGTTAATACGGCAATGGCCTAGGCTTGCTTTTTAAAAATTTTTTAATCAGTGTAGTTGTTAATGCATTAATAATTGTTAAGGCAGGGTGTCAGTGGGTATCAACAATCCCTTCCTTGACCTATTGTGCTATATGTGCAATAAATGACTCATTCATTCATTCAGTCAAGTCTATATGGTTGTGGCTATGGTTTTTCCTTGGGATTTTTCTTCTCGAAAGTGTTTTCTTGTAATTTTATTCCGCATTCATTAGACACCAGAAGCATAGGTTTTACACGAATTAAAATATACGATCCGCCTTGCATACACATTCTAGAAAATAGCACTAAACACGACAACGCAATACGGACAGTTTAAACAATAACTGATAACAGTATTATGTACTTTAGAAACCATTTAGAACCATTAGAACCATTTAGAACCATTAGACAGCATCTAACTGCTTACTTTTTAGACCAACAACTAATAGACTAGCTTTTCTTTCTTTACATGATACGGCTTTTTTAGCATGTTTTTGTTCTGATAAAGTTTAATTTTGTTTACAATATTATCTCTGATAGAGGTAGTTTGTTTCTCAGAATGCTCCTTTTTTTTTTTTTTGGTGGAGGGGGGAGGGGATTTGTTCCTGATATGACCCTGATACTGTTAATAATGTTTTATTGATATTGTTAGCATTGTTATATTTTTATTTGCTGATTTTTTGTGGTGATAGCAGTTGCAAATGTAATGTCTAACCATGTCCCTGCCTTGCTTTCAAACTGTCTCACTGTTTAAACACCATATTTCTGTTTTTCCTCGCACCATGTCATTGCATATTTTCATGTTGGAATACGGCACAAACAAGTTCTTACAGAACTTCGGGCCGATTGCCGAATAAACCTATTATTATTATTATTTACAATTCAAATTCGATGGGATTTAGTACGAACCGAAAGTACGTTAATAAACATTTAATTTCTCCAGTGCCGAATGACAAAGTATGAGCATTGATGAATGATCAACAACATTAAAAAAAAAAACAGAAGGAAATAATAATCGTTCTCATCTTTAAAGAAAAAAAAAGACGATTTGAAGTATTAATTTAACATTGAGTCAACCTGAAGGGCAAGGGGGTCAGTTTGTAAGGTTCACATATAAAATTAATAATCTATTTAAAAAGAATATGTAAGTTAAAATAATGGTTATTAAACCAATTTTATAAACGTAATGACGTCATTAAACAATGTTCCCAAATGGAGGAATGCTCGACCATTTAGATTGGCAATGAACATTGGTCACAAGTATGTTTTGTGAGTGTGCATGATCGTTGTTCTATAATTAACGAAGTCCCGTCACTCTGTTCAGCTCTGGCTGTTCCCCCCCTCCCAAATAGTGTGGGCCATTGGAGTTGACTCAGAGGATATTTGGCCTTCTGTAGGGCAACTGGCAAATTATCGTGATTTGTGTGTTTTTGTGACTCCGTGACTCCGTGAGTAGGTTTTTTTCGTTGGGGGGTTGATAGTCCTTAGATATAGCACTTGGTTTCTGTAGGCTGGGCTTTAGTAATAAACTTAAACTCAACAAACATTCCCTGTTGATAATAGACAGTCTTTTGTTGCAAAATGATTTTTAGAACGATATCAGGTCAACTCAAGAAGGAAGGAGGCTGCAATGATTCTGCGAAAGACAAAGTGATAAAGCGATGATGAAAGTCTGCCGGAAATCAAAGTTTGCGGCTGGCAAGGATTGATCTTAAAAAAACATTTTATTATACAGGGTGTTCCAAAAGTCCCAGGTAGACTGAGTAACTTTTGAACGGATGAGAATTGAAACTTGCACCTTTGGGGACATCGGTTGGGTTGAGGGCTATATACTTTGGCATAAGAGACATTACAGTACTCCACCCCCCCCCCAATGGGAGCCCCAGGGGGCGCAATGAAGTAATTTCAAATGGGAAGGGGGTCGAGTAGTACGTCATATTAAAGCCCTTAACGAGCTGAGAAAAATGGCGCAAAGAAAACGTCGCCACGTTGCTCCAATCAAAATCGGCGCCCCGCCAAAGTGTGAAATAGCACTGCGTTGGAAGCATTTGCGCCACCAGAAAACGATTCAGATATGTTCACAACGTGACGGAATATTCCAGATGGATAAACTGAGACACACGCAAAAGAAATGTGGCAATATTAAGGTCCCGCTTTTTTTTTGGGGGGGGGGGTAGGACGGAAGGAGGTAGGGGAAATAAAATCTTTGTTGGGACTAAACTAAAAAATTTCATATGGGGGGGGGGAATCTAGCTGCACCTCTTAGTAAAGATCTTAACAAGCAAATAAAAACAGCGAAAAGAAAACGTCGCTTACGTTGCTTCCTTCCAAAATGGTGGCAATGCGAAGTTTGAAACAGGTGGATATAGTGATAAGCGAATTTAGAAACTTTTTGCATTTCCATTATTACTCTCCAATTGCTTCCTTCAACGTACAACGTATTTCCGCCAGCGATGCTACATGAAAAGAAAGTGGAGTAATATGACAGTTGTAGCATGATATTTTTCAAAAAAATAGGCTGGTTTAAGTGATTTCATGCACAGTTTTGGTCCTGAAACATCCTCGAAGGCTTTGCACTCTCAGAAGATTCCAAACGTCCTCGGACGTCCCTCCATGAAAACTGTATACCATGCACCGTGGCTGTTTGCTGTGACGTGCATGTCACGTGACTGGGCTAGTCCAATCAGACGGCCAAACAGCCGTTGTTCTCGTTCATCGTTGGCTAACTCATGGTAACGTCACGGCAAACAGCCATTGCGCGTGGTATAGTATATTAAACCACTTACATCGGCCCATATTTGCAAAATCCATGCTGTAACCATTACTTAACATTGGTTCATTCCTTATAGAATTGTCAGCTATAGTAATAGCATATTTTTCTTTCTTGATTTAATTTTTCAGGCATACTTACACTCAAATTACTCATATGCAGAACCAAGGAAATGTATTGTGCTGCTGTATGGATCGTTCATTATATTATCAGTTAGGACTGTTGAGGTAAACACATAACCAGTGTAGCCTATTGGAATGAACGAATACCTGTCGTAGCGTCCGCAAACTGCTATAAATCCAGAGACGATAGGTGTTTGTTTTTAACTTTTTCCTGCACTTTTAGTTTTATACAATTAAGCCTTTTCAAATCTAAAAACCCTGAATGTAGTTTGTCTTTCACATGTCTTGTCCTGTGAAATTAATTATACGACTGTAATATACAGCATTTATTCTATCAAACGTGTATTGCATACTGAATAACTGCAGTTGGGGAACGTTCAAGTATTACATCATCAAGATGGGGAAGGGGGGTGACGATTGCTGACGATGGGGGATGGCAGTAGCCAATTGATGTCATATGCACCACTCCCCAGTTAAACAAGATTGTAAAGAGTTGAATTACGCAAAAAGGTTCTCAGAAAAGTGGATGTACAGGGAAAACACCCCTAATTTGGGGTGGGGGCATAAAGTTAGAAATGACGTAATACCAGAGGAGGTTTAGCAATTGATCACGATTGATGACGAGGGGAAGAAGGGGGTGTTGAAAATGTTCAATTTCTTGATCATGTTATACTTGAACGTTCCCTTGGCTCATGTGAGGAAGACGAAGGACAAAGCGGTGTTTTCCTGTAAGACTTTTGTTCTGCGTGTAAGATGGAGGTGTGTGTGGGTAATCATATCAATAAAGCATATTTAGTCCATTTTATTAAGTAAGTACAAAGACGCGAGATGAATATAAATAAAATGAAGTAATGAGTCCTTTGGGTTTATTTCAAACACAAAGAGCACCAGGAAAGAGATGTAGAATAAATAAAATGGTTAGTGATAAAACAAATTATGTATTCACAATGAGTATATGCTAAGTTTGGCCGTGCATTAATCATAAAACTAGATTATAACTTGCATTTACTTGTAAAACAGTACCATTTAAAATCGCTGAATATAATTACTGATATTGCTTGAAGTTCTGAAAAGAATTCATGAAATCATAAACGCTGTGACGAGTCAGTTTTCCTAGCATACGTAAAACCTTCTTATAGGCTATCAATGCAAATAAAACTGCAGCAGATTAAATAATTATTTTACTTATTTTTTCCTATAGTATTCCTTTGTGGACAAACGTGGTAGCAGATGCGGCACTGTGGAAGAATACAGCCAATGTGTGGAGGACTGTCACAAGAATTTATATCGGCGAGACCTAAATTGCAGGTATGTGAATAGCCACCTACATTTCCACATTGATAACCAGGACTGGAATTGTAGCAAGACATTCGCTGTTATCCGCTGATCTTCCTCTAATAGTATTTTGAAGTAAAAGGAGCGTTACGAAAACGGGTGCAGAATTACAGCATAAATTACTATGTAATTAATTAGTAGACAAAGATATTTTTCTTGGACCTATTTCACTCGAGGCAAATGTTCTTACACAAAATCATTATGTATTCGTGTTCACCATAAATTAACGTGTGGTATCAAATGTGGTCAATTATTCGAAGGTTAATAGTTGATTATGGTACCAAGGTTTTACATAACTCTTTGGAAGTATGGGAAGTGTGAGGATTCTTATTCAAGATTTCTGATTTATTTATCTTTTTATTATTTATGCTAATCCGTTTTTTTTTTAGGTTTCCTTTCATGAGTAGGGAAACGACAGTGCCAAACTGTAACTTATCAATGAATACAAAAGAGCAGTACAGGAAAGCAGCTCAGTTATCTTTCACTACGGATCCTTATGGCAAAGAATGTGGATGCAGAAGACCATGCCTTCAAACATATCTCGATCTCAATGCTGAAACGGTGTCCATGGAAGAAGATGAGACAGTCGTGGAAATGAGAGCAGGCGACAGCAAAAAGACTCTATTTGAACAAAGAGTTGATTACGATTTCACAGCTTTACTATGCGATATTGGTGGAAATTTAGGACTCTGCCTTGGATTGTCACTGATTTCACTGGTTGATTATTTGTGGTCCATTTTCATGAAGCTCAAACCGACAAAATCATCATTTTCAAGGCTTGATCCTTTGTATAGAATATGTAAGCGTGTTTTTGACAAAGAAAAAGAGGTATTTCTTAGGGAAATCAGTACTTCTGCAGAAAGTGCGACCGGAAAGAAATCCTTCATATTTGATGTTTTTAAAATAATTTTACTTTGCCTTTTTACTCTCACCAGCGTCTATTTAGTGTATCAGCGTGTGGATTACTACTTACGAGTACCACTTAAACATGTGGTTGATGTCAACGAAACAAGCGTTATACAGTTCCCAAATGTGGCTATTTGTGGCATGCACAAAAAAATGATGGATTTGAAACAAAAATTTGCAAAACAACAAAAATACAAAAGCCCCAACACATTTTGTGATGTGGGTCTGTGGGATTTACTTGACTACAAAAAGACCACTTTAGAAAAAATTTGGGAAATGACTTCTCTAAAAGCCGATTTCGAACGATACAGTGTTGAAGAGGTTGCAACGGTAAGCATTTATAATTACTTTGCAATTATTGCAGGCTTCCAAGCCAGTTTACCTTGTTTGAACGAAAATATTAAGTAGCCACGTTAATTAAAAATGTGTTTAAGTACAATTAACGTTATATCGAAATTTTAAAAAGGTACCTAAGTAGTATCATTTTTGACAAATTCGAGAAGCTAAAGGCGAACAGCAGATATTACAGAAGCAATAAACTGAACCAGCTAATAATAATAAACTTTGATTTAAAAAAAAAAGGATGACCAGTTGGTCTGTCCCGGCAACCTCTGTATCAGCTCAAAAACTATTTGGGCGAGGGTTTTAAATTTGTGTGCTATAGAGCTTACCACCAAATTCAACTCTGTTGAGATTTTGTTTCTAGGTTATGGGTTTCAAAAGTTATAAGGGTTCCTTTTCAACAGCCAAACAATGCAAAGTGAACGCCTAAGAAAACTATCAGTTACAACACAAGAATAAAGTATGTTCACATTTCACACTCCTCTTTCCTACCTTCGTCTGCCCCGCCTACCTACCTGAAATAAACTGAAATGCGAACGCAAACTGCTGTAGCAGAGTTGGGGGAACTCTTAAGTTCTGTAATTCTGTACGCGATTTGAGCTCTCACAATATGAAATCTCATAATTCATTTACACTCCTAAGACCCTTTAATGTTGCTAATTCATTATTCTCATGAGTGCAGCTAACAATTAGTTTCACAATGTGACTCCTCAAAGAGTGTTTCCATGACCCCTCCAATTTGGGACCCCACAATAATGTTGCTAATTCGTCATTAACATGCTTTGAAGCACTCGACAGTTATCCCTCGTACATGTACACATGATTCTTGGTGCGCATACAAGCAGACACTGAAAAGAAAGTAGCGCTGGTGACATATTTAGGTAGCAAAAGGATTCGTGGAGCAAAAGGACGCCTTTTGGTCGCAAAAGGTTCCCCACCATGGATGACCTTGACCCAGTTGAACTCGACCCAATAACCTGGTGCCGCCATAGTGGAAAATGGTTTGCATGGGCACTGCCATCTTGAATGACGTCACTTCCGGTTCAGATGGGCGCTGTAATCGTGGATGACGTCACTTTCGGGTTACATGGGTGCCGCCATCTTGGAAAATGGCGGCACTTCCGGTTTTTTCATGGGTGCCACCATCTTGAACGACATCAGGGAGGTATCAAAAGGACTCAAAAAGGTAGCAAAAAGCACTTTCCCACCCTCTTCCAGATTGACAAAAAGGAGCCGCCATCTTGGATGATGTCACTTCCGATTTTTATGGGCTCTGCCCTCTCGGAAGATGGCGGCCCCATGGTTCTCATGGTCGCCGCTATCTTGGGTGGTGTCTGTGGATGTGTTTCTGCCTTATGACAAATGCCCGCTATTAGCCTCATCTTTTACAATTTTAAACAAGACACATTCGATCTCCATCAACAGAAGATGTAGGGGAACATGTTTGATTCTTAGGCAAACCTTGTGAAATGTTGGGGAGAAAAAACTAAGATGTCGGTGGGTTATACAGCACTTGTCAAGATTAAGACTATTAGAACAGTATTGTTTTACTGAAGGTTAGAAACGACAGTGACATAGGAGTGATTAAAAGCAGCAGCAATATCCACTTATTAAGCATATTGCCATTATGTTTTATAGAATCTGGAGAGGTTTAATTTTTCCTGCATCCCATGATGGAGAAATTACCTTACTTCGTCACAGGAGATGCTTGATCGTACCCAAAGCAGCAGATATTGGGCGACCGTGATGCTGCATGATTGTAACGTCATCTGCGTCTATGGCATCACGTGATCAAGTGGCTGCTAGCTTGGAATCAAGCTGGAAGCAAATCCCTGGTATAATCGTGCTATCAGCTGCAACAATGCAATAATAAGGAGTTGAAATAATCCTTGTATTGATTTCCGTTTAGCATCCTTGACAGCCACTAGGAGTGCTCTTTAATGTAAGTATTTTTAAGTGACTTCACAATCTGTAGGCCAACAAGAATTTTATTATAATCAGTTTGTCACTGGAGGAACACGAAGAAATATTTGATAAAGGTCAGCTTTTTTGGAGCAAGAAGTGATGATGGGTGATGTTCTCAACGTGTTATTTTTCTATTCATCTGTTGGGCAACCTGGTCGAGTAGGGAAGTGTGTATTATATAAATTTAGAAAGAAAGTAGAACATTGGGTTGAGTACTCTGAGCACGGGAGACATCAAACGGCAAAGGAGTGCTATTTCAACAACTATCTTTAAATTTGAAAAGGTTGAGGTTAGAATGGTGGATGCGTTTAGGGACCATTCACTGATTAATTATGCCTGGAGGAGAAGGGAGATACCCAAAAAAGCTGTAAATTGTATAAAGGAAAAGAAAACAGGTCAAACAGCGAAAATTGTACACCAGAAATAACATAATACAGTAAGCCACCTTTACGCATTTCCCTTTTGTCGGAGTAGCATGACGTGGGTTCAAACTGGCACCCCAATTCGTCACACAGATCACTGACATAGCTCCTTTATCACCGTGGTTACTCCTCCACTGGCATAAAGATGACTCACCGAACCCGTTGTTCAGGTCACAGGAGAGAGCAGGGCCCCATTCGACCGACAATGCTTGCAACCATAGGCAGTGGAGAAGGACTACAAATAAATATAATGGCTCAATGAAGGAATAAATAATAACAACAAATTGCTGTAAATTATACAAAGGAAAGAAGAAAACAAGCCAACTCGTCCCAAGCAACTCACTTTAGTAGCAATTGTTTTGGTTACCAGCAACTCATTTTGGTAACACCTTATGTTGTGCAGCACTGATTTTGGCAGAAATTTTAGCAACATCAGTAGCAAGAGTAACAAGCTCCTTATGTTTGCAGCAAGTATTAAAATGCAAAACGCAACTCATTTTGGTATTTGAGGAAGCACATTCAGTTTTCTACCATTTGCCTTTTAAGAAGCACACTAGTACCTGTGGCATCGGTTATCAACTGGATGTGACTCGACCACAGCAAGTTTCCTTTACAGTCCTCTTACTGGTATAAACTGTGATGTCAGGGTGTCCGAGCTCTTATCAAACCATAATGACCGCGGGTGCGTACCACTATGCCTATGTTGGTTTCAACTGTCATCCTGTATTTCCCCAAGAATGCGAGGTGTTACTCAAACCCAAGACTTGGTGCCCTTGAGTTCCAACGTCCCACACACAGTTGATTCTGTCGTATTTTAGTTGCTGGCCGTGTGGAATGGGAGGTCACAAGTTTGGAAAGTCCACCCAAATTTCTCGACAACAGTGTGTCAGAATAAGGTACAGCCTGTTATGGTTATGAGCAAGAACGCGCTCGCTTTACCAACATTGCCGCCCCAACAGAAGCCTCGCCACAGTCTACTGGTCTAAACCATTGACACAACGCAAGGCTACCTCCTCGCCTAGGTCATACTCCGAATACCCAATCAGGAGGCTTCTCTATGGACTGTGACGGGCAAGAGTCGTCACTTATTCCATGTGTGTTCGATTTAGATTCTGGTGCCGGATGCCATGTCTTGAACTCTCGACTTGTTCAACTGTCGAATTATCTCTTGTCTCTTGCGGCAAATCAGTCCGGAGTGGTAGGATTGGAGATGTTCGTGTGATGTCTGCAAATAAATATGGTAATGCCTTCATTGGGCACTTTCTGCTCCACAACATGATTTTGGTAGAGACAGCCCGATGAAGTATGTCTCATTGGGACTGCTTACAGGCAGTCAGGAACAAATCTGCTACTCTCGCTATAGAGTATTTGTTTACTCTCCAGTGACTTCGAGATGTGTGTGTAAATTCCACTTTCAGCATAAACTGTACGAATCCCTGGTGCAGGTGTGGAGTGTCATGGAACAAACTTCTTCAAACAATCATCCATATGAACAAGTACATTCTGCAGTATGTTGCGAGGATATGATGCAGCGGAGGTACAGGCATGTGCCCAATGAGATGATAAAACGTTTATTTGACTTTGGTAAGGTCGTTGAACTTCGGTTAACAGAAAAACCTCCTTAATTTTATCCCAGGTGTGTTGCCACGAAAACCCGGAAGAAGCCGCACCCATGAGTGAACTTTCCCTTGGCAAGTCGATCCCTTGCACAACGCTACCTTGATATCTGTGGCCTGAGTAATGTCCCTGGTATAGGTGGGTGTTGTTCTTCTTGATGATTATTGATGTCTTCTTTCAAAAGGTATTTAGTTTTTCTGCTTTTACACAAACACAACATTTTCAATGTTTTCCGCACCTTGCTGTCTCATTTGGAAATCAAGACTGGACTGTCCCTCCATGGATGTCTTCCGATAATGGCAGAGAATTCGTAAACCATTCGTTTTGTTTTGTGCCGATAAAGGGATTCATCAAGGTAAATCCATGTATTTCACCCTGCAGCATAACCAAACGGCTGAGAGACCTCATGGTGCATTGAAATTGCTCACTCGTGCCTTCCTACATGACGCCAGTTAAGCTTTACATTTTTGCCCGATGCCATTTTGGCTCACGATGAGGCAGGGAACAGGCGCGACTCCAAGTCGATTCCTGACTGTGATGCCGTGTTACAAAAATTGTCAGGCTGCTTCCCCATGTTACCCAACATAGACACTTTGAGTGTCTCGCTTATGTGCACATCGACAAAACACGCCGTGGGCCTTATGCTCCTACACCTGATCCTTGTCTGTACCTGTTCTACGACCATCAGCAACGAGCGCATCAACTGTATAGCCTCACCCTTCATAAATATGTGTAGAATATTAATGTGTCCTTTTATGAGGGCCAGAATGCCTCTACATGGTTTTCCTCTGGTCAAATCTCAACCATGCACCTGAAGGGTGAGCTAGATCTGCCACTGCCCCAACAGCTGGACATGTACGATGACAGCGATCTGTGCCGTGGCTACCTCATGCCCCCCCCCCTCCACAACCTGGACATTTATTGCCGCTGCATCCACTTCTGTCTTCACCACCCCATCTTCCTTGATGAGTTTCTCGATGTTAATAGGCCCTTCCAACTGAGGCAATTATATTGGTTATCCCTCGGCCCTTCCCTATCATTGATTCCCAAAATGACATTGAATCGTCTTGAATTTGTTACTTATAATGTTTTATAATCTTATAGTTTTAACTTATTATTAATAAACTTACCTCCTATAACTGTGTATCTCGACTGGCGCTTAAACTTTATCTGTATATTCTCTATTTACCTACGGTCAGCCTTGTACACGGCTGTGATTTTATTTAAGTTTAAAAAAAACTTGAAAGGTGTCGAATTGATACCACTGCTCTAACGACCCACACAGACTAATTCCCTTCTCACGCCCATGAGGAGGGGGACATCGACATAAATAATGTGTTCATAGGTTTAAGTAACTTTTACTTAAACCTACGAACACATTATTTACGTCGATGCTGCTCCTTTTTTTTTTGTTGCTCATATTAAAGTGTGTGAGCCTTGAAAACATTTGAATTTACCATTGTTATTTGTACCATTGTAAAAACTTGTTGTTCCGGCCACTCCCTTGTTTATTTTAGTTTTGATCCAGTTTTTACTTTCATTTTTTGTTTCAGTTTCTCGCTTGTTGTATTTTTATTTTCTCCTGGGTGACCTTTAGTCCAAAGTCCTTTTGGTTTTTGTTTATAAGCTCCTGTGAGAGTAAAGATGTTCTCTGCTCCATTCCCCCCACCCCTCGTAATGGAACAATATGTTTTTCCATCTTGAGTTATAATTAACCTACCCAAGTTGTACTTTGGACTGAGATATTTGCCTGTTTCCCTGTAAAAAGGAAGCTATATTGTTTTTTTCCTGGGATTCTGTCTTTTCTTATGGTTTGGCTATGAACGTCATGAAAGGCCTACCGTAAGTCTTTACATTTTTCTCTCTACTGTATTACGGCAAATTTTCCAATGACAGTATTTGACTATTATGATTAGTACAAAGTGTTGCCATTAACTGAGAACATGTTCCACGGTAAACTGTCGGTTCTAATTCCTGTTTTCTCATAGAATGACAAATTCGTAAGAAATAGAGAGCTTCTACAATCCCCAAAAGTTACGTTGGAGTTGCTTATACTTGATTTCTCATGTGATCTTGTGTGTACCTCTTCTACGACCATCAGCAATGAGCGTATAAACTGTACTGCCCCATCCTTCATAAATATGTGTAAAATCTTAATGAGTTCTTTTATGAGGACCAGAATGCCTCTACACGGTTTGCCAGTGGTTAATTCCCAACCCCACACATCCCTCCATGGTTGTGAGGGGGAACCTTATCCGCCACCAACCCAACAGCCGGACATGTTTGATGACAGCGATGCTGTGCCATGACTGCCATATGCTCCCACACAACCAGGACCTTTACCGTCATTGCCTCCACTTTGGCCTTCGCCTCTCAATCTAACAGAACAAGTTTCTCGACGTCAACATGCCTTTCCTCCTGAGGCAATTCTATCAATTATTCCCCAGTCGTTACCTATCATCGACACCCAAGATGACTTTGAATCGTCTTTATTTTGTTACTTACAATGTTTTATAACATAACACTTTTAACCTGTTTGTCTTTATATTCGGTCTAACTTATCTTTGGGTTGTTCCAACAATGTCACAATTTTCCCATAGAAATTGTGTGAACCGCCGCTCAAACCCAAGTGCCCAACCTATGATTTTCTCTTAGGAATAAACAGTCCGTTAGAAATTTTAGTGTTCGATGTACCCTTGCACTTTTAAGCGACACCGTCCCGGGACTTTCCTCAATTTTCACCCGGATATTTATTTATTGTTTTCAAATGGAATAAATGCTGCTATCCTTAGCATGGTCGGTAGTTAGTGTTCGAGATTAGGATTGAACCTTTGGTTACTATTAGCTGCCATAGCATACGTTTAGCCAAATAACCACTAAAACCATATACCAGTGCTCGTCTGCAATATTTACATGTAAGCTTTGTGGTAGTGACAAACCTGGAATTTGCATGAAAACTCGGAAACCTTGAGTTGCCATCAAATAAGCGTTGCATTCCTAAAACAGTGACAGTAAAGTCACACTTGCGTCTTTCAGAGAATAAAAATTTCATGTTTCAGAAAGTCATTGGTAAAATGACTCTGAAGAACGTGACTATTAATGACGTGGCTACTCCTGATGGATTGTGCTATGAGTACCGTGCTGGTAAGTCATTACTATTTTCTGGTATTTTGGAAAACGTTATTCCTGTGAAAGAGTAGTTGAGTATTTTTAAAACATGAAGCTTTCCTTTGAAACTAGGAGTGTAAGACTTTGATCCAGTGTTAGAAGAAAACACACCTACTGGTGAATTATACGACAACAAAAAAATGTAAAAGCCCGTTACAAGAAATGTTTAAAGGCTTCGGTTGCACGTGACGATCACTGATAGAAAGATCTAATACACCTGTCAAGATAGACCTAAGGAGGCTTGGTAATAGTTGTTTGCATTGTACTGGCTATGAGCTCTTTAACCCGTGATTTAACCATCAATACTAGAATATGTTGAATCACAGTTAATTAATCCTCATACCAATGGAACTTTATATATCCGTCGTATTTTTATGACATTTTAAATTGTGAAATACTAACTTTGAATTATTATAGTGGGGTAGATAGGCTAAATAATCTTGCACTTTGTGATTAAAGCACTAAATCTGGCACATATGCAGATATAAATAATGCAAATGAAATGTGAAGCAGTGCCAAACCATATATTAATGTATGATGTCAAAAATTCAAAATAGCGGCCATTATATGGGTGTGTTTGCAACTTTAGATGTCCAAACGTACATTATATCCTGCATTAAAAGACCTTTAACAGTTAAAACGGATATCAATTATTTCCCATACCATCCGAGATAATAAAAAATATCTAAACCGGAATTGGTCACAAACCGTCAATTTACCACAGTTGCATCACATAGTCTGGTCTATATGTTTAAAAACAAGCCAGGAGACTATTTCGGACAGAATATACATGAAACAAAGGTATTACTTTTATGGATAGGTACCGTTCAAGTGGTGGTGCACATGCACCATCACACTGGAATGATTCTGTACATGGCATAGATCCTGAAACACAATTGCAGATTTTACCACAGGTGACTTTAGATCCACAGCATATTGGCTCATTGCATGTTTGGGATGACTCTGGCAATTTGGTCCACATGGTTGGTACTTTCCGTCTACCAATTCCCATCCCCAATTTGAAATTTCACGGTACATTGGCATGGGCGAGTGAGTTTATCCCCAAACACGGCCTCCTTGAAAGGCTGCTCGCCTTATGCTGTACAAGGTCAGCTTGAGTTGGTGGTATATTTTCTAGTGCACGATTCGTCTTTGAAAAGAGCAGTTTTCTAGCTTCATTCACACTCTCTTGTGCACTAATGTGATCGTACAATAATACGATAACCTGTTCGTCATTCATTATTTCTGTAGCTATGTCGGTTATGAGTGTTATTAGTCCACTAAATGCATCAGTAACTTTCAGAAAAGTACTCCCCACATCTCAGGTAGTGCGGTTACTGCGTCCTGCAAACACAATCTGTGAAGGCTTGAAGGAAAGGTAATCCTGCTGTCTTTTCTGTACTTGTGTTATCTACGTACCTGGTTTGTTGATATGTAACTAATGTTTCCCAAATCTGTAGGAATCCACATTTCACGCTGCTGTTTCAAGGGACAAATAGATGCTGCAGCAGGAACTGCTTCGTCTGAAACGGTTGCGCGAACCATTAATTTTGTGTGTCACGTGTTGATAACCTCTCTCGCGTGAACGTGTATTCAGGTTTCTGCCTCTTCATGTTTGCAAGGTTGAAGTGCAGGAAAGGTTACGCAGCTCTGAATTGCATTTTACGTTTTCTCTGTCTGTTACTATTTATTTCCTTATTGTTAGTCAGTCTAAAACAGTTTTAGGTTATTGTTACTGTCACAAAGGAGAGAACGCGATTTGTCAGGCACTGGCGAACTGGAAGAACACCTCTATGTATGCCTCTTCCACACTTTTCTCTTGTAGAAGTATTCAAGCTATTTGCACGAATTAGTCGTTTTATATAATATTAGGTAATTCATAACACAACATTGACCAAAAGTGTTTACCAATAGTACATTGCCATAGGCTTCATTGCAATTATTACTACTACATGAAAAATAACTGTTCTTGACATTTTCTATTATCTCTACCTTTTTGGGGGTAACTGCAGTTGAGATTTGCAATCTAATATATTCAATAAATTTTCTTAGGCATGCAAAATTACACTGGGACAAACACCATGTTTTCTCCTTATTGCCTACAGCCCAATCAGGAAAAAAAATGCAACCGCACTTACAGAAAGGTAACGAACCGTGGTCACTAATGTAACAACTTCACTCACTCACTATTTTTGCTGTAGCACTGATAGTTGTACGGTCATCACCAACTGAGTTCTCTTTTGAAATGTGTCACCACTTACTGTAGGCTCTTTTTAACCAATTTATACCATTAATAGTTGAACACGCTAATGCCTAAGTCACCCTACTAAAATTATTTAACTGGATAAATAAGCTTTTATTAGCTCGATTTCATGTTTTTAGTTTTGTACGGCAAGGCAAGCCATCTGTATTACAATGTATGACAGGGAAATGTGAATAATTATCATGTATTACACCATGGCAGCAGTGATTTTAAATTAAAAAGAAAAAAATCAAACCAGTTAATTCCACGGGACGCAAAATTCCCTAACTCGGGGACTTTTCGCGACCATGGCAAAGTTAAGGGACTTTGGTGTCCCTCCCAAGCCCTTTTTTATCCCTGGGACTTTCATATCCGTCCTTCCCAGGAACTTATGTGTCTCTGGCGGTTTAAAATCTGTGCCCCTCTGTGTTCAGTGACCCTCTGGAACTTAACCAACAGTGTCCCTGTGTGTCCTTTTTCGTTTCCTTACTTTTTTTTTATTAGGTATGTATGGAAATCATTGTAGCATGTTGTATTATTGGATTTTTTATTGTTTTAATATTTTTAATTTTTTTAATTTTAGTTCTAAAATTTAGCCAATTACATGAATGCGGGAGTCCCCAATACATTTTTTTTTATACCTACAGGGTGTGTGACATTTTCACAAGCTGTTCCCACAGTTATGTATATAAGTCTTACAGTACTGTATAGTTCTTTAGGTCCGTCAATGTGGCTAACATTTAATCAGCCACCTCTGCTGGGTTTAGTTTCGGTGACTTTTCAGCTACATCTGCTGGGTTTATCCCTGTTCTTCAGTCAATTGGTTTAGTTGGTTGGCCTCTTTCTTTCCATCCCATCACTTTCCATCCCACGAAGTGTAAAGCAAAGAAAAGAAGCTTCACATCCTGTGCTGGTTTTTGCCCTCTACCTGTTTGTCTGTGTTTTCGATAACTTTGGAATACACGCTCTGATTCATGTCACATTTTCTACCTGCATTCCATGCTCTATTTATGGATTTATGTTTGTATGTCAGAAAAATTTGTGCTACTGTTTCTGCAGCTGTGACTCAAATATGCAAAACAATAATAGCTTATGAACACAACAATATTGTCATAAGCATTAATCAGGAAAACTGATTGGAAATTAATGTACAACCATAAGACCTAATACATAAAACGAAAACTAAAAGTTTAGTCATGCCATCTTTTAGTTATTTATTGAAGATCATTGTTGACATTCAACCCATGCACCAGACTTCACATTTTCTTTCTACTGGTCATTTGTTTGTAGCTCTTCTGCTGTTTACTGTATTCCTTGCTAGCCTAAATTACAGTTACATTTATTTGAGTATGGACTGAAATAACCAATGCGTTCCTGTGCTCTACCTTGCATATCCCTCCTCCCCCCTATCCATAGATGGGTGAAACGACGTTTTATTGCGTCTCTAGGCTGGGGGACAAATCCAAAACAACTTGGTTGGCTGACTTCTTTGCTGGCTTCATTCAAGTTGCCAGAAACCGCTTGTAAAATTAACACTTTATCCCTAGACTTGGGCTTTTTAGCTTTCTTGAGTAGATATACATCTCCGTAAGGAACAGGTTAACATCAACTAAGTACATACATATTTCGACTCCTGATAAATATGGAGTGTTCGGAGGCTTTCTCAACGAAAATTTGGTAATTCTCCTCATTACAGTTCATTTATTCATTCAATACAATTGTATAATATGTATTTGAATAGAAAATGACGGATAGGCGATTAACGATGATGAACAGCTCTACAATCTTCTTTATTGTGTAGTCAAATGTAGTAGAAGGCCTGAAACAAACTGCAATTAGAGCTGACATACAGATGATAATGAGGGCTTAGCAAGGGGTCAATTGTTAAAAATGGTATACCCTTTTTTAGATTCATAATACAGAAAGAGAAATTAGTAATGTTAATGACTACTGTACACATGGCTTATTGTTTAATAGATGACAATTCGCTGCAATCCCATTTGTATCATAAATACAATCGAAACTGATAGAAATAATGAAAACACAATGAAATTGGAAATTTGTATGAGACTTGAAAATCGAGGCCTATTTACACTCTCATCAAAAGGTTTTTTTTTTTAATAATAGCAAATTCTGTAACTGGCGGGTAATTACTCAATGATGTTACCCAATGTAAAGGATGTCTATTACTAATAAAAATGTCAGCTACATTGTAGAAGATAAGCTAGAGAACCGATGTAATTACTACACCTTTACTATTATGACAAATTTAGTTATATATTGCTTAGCTTTGTAAAACACGATAAGGGCTTCGTAACTTATTGCCGATGAAATCACTGTCAATCTTTAGGCAATGACGTGCTCTTTAGGGTACAAACTGGTCACTATACCACACGCCATGGCTGTTTGCTGTGACGTGCATATCACGTCACTGGGCTAGTCCATTCAGACGGCCAAACAGCCGTTGTTCTTGTTCGTTATTGGCTAACTCGTGGTGACGTCACGGCAAACAGCCATTGTGCATGGTTTAGAAACAAATTAGGAAATAATATGGGATGCCTAGTTTGCCATTCGACCATACTTCCCCTAATCAGTTCCATTCCCTAGTTTGGAACAAATTTCTGTCACAGACTGAAGATAATTGTAAGTAGAATTGTTGCCTGAATCTTTTTTCGTAGGTTTATATCAGCCGAGAAGGCGAAAATTACGAAATCGCCTCGTTTGAAGAATTACCAACAGATGCTTTGACTTACATCTACATACAAAGCAGTACAGTAAGGGTTATTTTTTTATTCCGAATAGAGAAAAGATGATGTTGAGGTGAATTGTTAAATTAAGTTCGATGACATCATGAATGGTGCCATTAGGACTGGTACCCATTATGTTGTGTAATTTTTTGTTGGCACTCGAACGGTTTAAGTAAAGGTATTTTCAAAATATTTGTTTCAAACTATTTTAATTAGACTTTGGTCTATGAGGGCGCGTTTACCCAGCGACTCGCCTTTACATTCTCGCAGCTAGAACTCAATCGCGATGGCAAACGTGACATTGCCATGGTAAAAATGCTAAATGGATTAGCTAAATTCGACATCGTTTGAGTAAATACTTGCAGTCTTATAATCCGTGCCAATAATATAAAGAATTTCTCATGACGAAACAATTTTTCCAAACGCTTCTGAACTCACGTTATTTGCTGTTTTCGTTGCGAGGCGGCAGACATAAAACCGCCGCCATGTTGGAATTTGAGGTGATTTCTAGCTTCTAGCTGCGAGAATGCAAAAGCGAGTGGTTGCGTAAACGTGCCCTGATATGTTATCCTTATAAATAGGTTCTTTTTTATTGCTGATTTAGATTCGGAGATTGAATCTAATAAAAAAAACGTGAGTGGAATCATAGTTCCATTTGTACAAAGTTTAATGTTTGTTGATAGTACTGCAAATAACAAAACTAACCAATGAATCAATTCGTTTTAAATATGTTTCGTTGGTATCAGCAGAAAGACCAGAGTTATGATTTATGGAATCCTATAAATCACTAAAAATATGCGTCTTCTGGCACTTCAATTTTATTTAACATTTCTTGATGCTACTGAGGTATCATGGTACTTAACCTCCTAGGTCTGGTCTCCAATGAGATCTGAGTAAAAATGTTACACAATTTCATCTAAAATTCATTGCCAGTTAAAATAGAAAATCGCTTTTAACAGTTTGATTAAATTGACAAGTCGTGATCAGGACTTCATTGTAATTATTTTCTTTTATCGTTCATTCTCTTTATATTTCATCCTATAGACATCAAAAGCGCACATGTGTATAAATGTGTGTGATGTATATATGTTAGACCAACCAACTGCTAATATACGTATTGTTAGATTATCACTACATAAAAGTATCTCGGAGTTGCTATGTGAACTTTGAAGTTTCGAATAACATATTGCAGTATTGGATGATTTTTGATTTGCGATCTTTTCGCTAAGCTAGTAGTTTAAGGTAAGGTTGGATTGTAATACAAAACTCAATTATCTATACTCACATATTTTAGCCAGAACATGACTGGATTCATAGTGATATTAGAAGATCAAATAAGATTGGATAATTCTAACTTACTTAGTTTTTTTTATTTGTCGTTGTCTCCATTTATGTGATGATGCAATGCATCTTTCCATTCACGATGTTCGGTGACGTAATTAATGGTGACGCATTAGTATGCTACCCATTATGTTGTGTAATTTGTAGTAGGCACTCGAATAGTTTAAGTAAAGGTATTTTCAAAATCTATGTTTAACAATATTTAAAAATCTTAGACTTTGTTCAATGATATGTTATTCTTATAAATAAATAATTTTTTGGGCTGATTTAGATTCAGAGATTGAATCTAGTGAAAAAACCGTGTGTGGAATCTCAGATTTACTTCGACTGCAAACACCGTTGCTTTCAAGAAAAGCTTAAACCAATGATACTTTGCAGGTAAGGAGTTCTTTTTCATTTCTCGAGAGCATTGGCAGTAATGCATGGGCAAGTTACAATAAATGTGTTAAGATGGGGCAGGACAATTTTTTTAATTACGTGAAAAGAATGAAACCAGCATAATTTATTTATTCAAAAAAAAATTGAAATTTAAACCAGGAAACCTCCAACACACTTGATTAATTTACTTAAAAGAAACCTTAAAATTTTTTTAACAATCCTAAAAACAACAGTTGACCTCACTTTTACATACTGATAAATATTCAGTCACCTACTCAGTTACCTACTGAGTTACCTACTCAGTCAACTAAGAGAGGTCACCTGCAAAAAACAGGAGCAAGCTATACCACATCTAAATGCTGGCCAATAGGGAATGCAGTGAAACATGCGTCACTCCCAATTAGGTCTTCCCTCGTCGGCAAGATAAAAGTAAAGTAAATGAAGCACAAAAATTAAAATTTACGTCAGTTGTTTTAATTATCCTGTGTAAGATTTGTATTCGATATTTGTATTTGTTCTGCTCATGGTTGAACAGGTGTTTCCGCAAATGTCCTTATCTTGTGACAATCCCCTGTTGCCAGTATGACTACATAAAATTACTGTTTTTATGTAAGGATTTACGCATTATGCAGTACTCACCTGAGCTAAATGACATTCATGAGTAGAACATTTATATTTATGCCAGAGTGTATCAGTTCTACTATACCGTCAGTCATGCACGTGAAATTATCATGTACGCGCCAGATTAATAACCGACATACCATACACCAAAAATCCCATTAAAGTCAATCTCACAGTAGGTATAAATACTTGGCCAACTTCTTTAGATAAAACCAGTTCTGGTATTCCTATAACTTGTAGTGAAAGTAAGGACGCAACATAGTAAAAGGTATCATACTACAGGGTTACAGAAAAACCAATGACATCTTCATAGTCCGGAACTGGTAAATGAGTGCCATATATTTCTTTTCTACTGGCAGTGGATAACATTTCCATGATTGATGTTCGATGTTCAGAACTTCTGTAAATTTGAAGTTGTAGCTTTATAACGTTACTCGCCTTTAGTATTAAAGAATTACTGAGAGGCTTTAAATTTTTGTTTATTTTTGTTTTTATAAAAATCACATAAGATGGATCTTTTCATTTTTATTCCGTATCATTTTCTAATATTTACAGTATTTTCTGAAAACCCTATAATTTTTTTTGTTAAAACTGATGCGTTTTGGTAGCAATTTTGCTCAGGGGTCTGTTAATGTCGAGAGGGGCACACGATGTTGGTGTTTATAATGACTTTCCATTATTTTGGCGCTAATGACCGAGCTGTCGACGCGCCATTAAGCCTCAAACCCCCCCCCCATTATTTTACAGCAATCAGAAATTGTCCTGTATAGACCAATTTTTTTAACGAATGTTTCTCCATATTATTAATCTTTTATTAAAGTCAGTTCTAAGTTCGAAACACTTGTGTGCGAAACCATACAATCAGAAAGCACTTTAGCGATAAAAAGAAGTAAATATTGGTAAATTAATTCCTAAGCATCCATAATGCTAGAGCATTTATTGTAGAGGTTTTTTTGGGGGGAGTGGGCGACCCTGACGTGATATAACTAAGGTGTGGGGATGGTTTAATGTAGGAAACTCAATAATAAATAGACATATTTGGTTGGGTTCTATATTTAATGGCCAATGTAAGATTTTGTACATAAGCTCAGCCTACCACGACTTTACCAAACAAGCTATAAATAATTATTAATGTGATGGATGGTGATAAATGAATAAGAAGGACATGATGACTTAAGTGGGAAGGACTGGGAGGAATAAAAATAATTTCTAGTTAAGTTGCCAAATGTTACTTTCAGTCATGGAGGACAGGGATGGAATGGGGCTTGGAATGCATTATTGTGATTACCTAATACTACGTTGGCTAAGCAATACACATGCTTTGCAATTGATGTGATTTCAGAATACATTGTAGTGTAACAATACAGTAAGCGAGTATAAGAATAGAGGCAGGCCACACTTAAAAGCGTCATCCAAACTCAGCTCATGGGAATCAAGATGCTGGGTCATCAGTCCCAGCATCAGGTCGTCCAATATTGACGTTGGTAGGAGCTGAGACAGGATGAGCCACTACATAATGTAACCTTAACACGTAATTAGCCATATCGTTCAATCCACTCACTCTGTTGGCGTCAATCCATGCTACAATTAGTTTCTTCTATTCCCAGAGCATCACAAAATCGCTTACTGATCGACGTACTAATTGCTGTTGTTGCTCACAATTCGTTCATCACATTCCATTTCACCATTTCGTTTTCAACATTCAAAACGTACAGTTTATAAGCTGGCTCCTTCGGAAGTAAGGCCCCTCTGCAGGTCAGAGTGGCGCTAAATAAAAGATTGAGCGAGCGAGCAAAGCAAGTAACGTAGTAAAGCATTATGTACTGTTTTGCTTACTTTGCCTTATCAATTCACACGCCTGTTTCAGAAGCACAAATGTTTCACATCCGTTCAAAACCTACCGGTCCACTTTTTCAGTGCATCCCGCCAGTTAAACTTTTTTTTGAAAATGTCACATTGCCTACTGTGAAAATTCAAATTAAAGTTGAAAAATTAACCTTTTTCACGCTTATTCTCACAAAACTCGATATAACAAATATCTTTGCAAATTTTCAGGACTCTCAAATCCAGGGACCCTCAAACCCTGGAATTCAGTTTCTAAGGCGGGGAGAGCTCAATCGCCTGCTGCGTAAAAAAATGGGTGATATACTTAACAAATACTGGAGGCTGCTCCAGATTCGCAAAGGACCCAACTAAAATACTGAAGGCCGTGCTCCAAGTTCAAGCAGACGAAGTATTGAAACTGTGTTCTTGTAGGGCCTGACGAAAATTTTCGTCTGAGCCATTCCACCGCCAGGGCTGCTGACTATGGAAAATTTCCACGCTGATGAAATATTAAAGTTGCTTTTAAAATAATTATTAAAAATGTAAATGTAATCCTTGATTTTACACATTTTTGAAAATACCCAATTTTCATACAGCTTTGGAGTTTTCAGCTGTAGTAGGATGTATTCCAATTTAACCAGTTACCATAACCTATGTGAATCCTGTCATTGTTTCCTATGCTCTAGTCCGTAAATATCTCAATCATTCTCTTTTCATTTTAAATTTTTTCTAGGTTACCATACATGCCATATTTTGATCACGTTAAAAACTGCAGCAATTCCAGTGAGGCCAAATTTTCTCATCAAGCTTATCTGAACCTAAGTCTGCTCACTGAATCAGAGCGGAACTGTTCATGCACTCGACAATGCAAGGAAGTGGTTTACTCAATAAGAGTCCACGCCGAACCTATTTCATACGATGCAACAGTGTACGTATTTGCCTATCTCTACAATATAATGGTAATTTACCGTGAGGAATACGCGTACACTTTCGTCAAACTGATTAGCGATGTAGGATCAGTAACTGGTTTGTTAACCGGACTGTCTCTTCTTCAAGCATTCAATGTTATGTTAACTATATTCTCTAGATTAAGGCGCTTCAGAAAGCGTCGTATGTAGTTCTTTGCACTGTTCAAACAATTTGTGTAAATGAAATTATGGCATTGTGCGTTCTGGTAATTATTATGGTAGGCTTTTGTGATGGCAGATAATGTTAAATCACGTATTTCAAATATTTTTATCTCACAAACTATTTCATCAAATATGATGAAATGATATTGTTTAACAACCACCTTTACTCCTGCAGCGTGACAAAACAATGACGTTGCTCCTCAATGGGCTAACCTCAAAGTTGGCTAAATGTGTTATACTCAGGAGCCATTTTGCTGACTTTACGTACGTTTCTTGAAACCTATTCTTCTAATACGAGCACAAAAATGTATGTGGCTCATAGCTTCTGATATCACTCTGTTCGATGTGTAATGTCAGAAGTAGCTGAAATTTATGATAGTAGAAGCTGTTTACCAATCAAAAATGAGGGAAATTGAAAATGAGCACCTGTCCATGAGCATTAATGCGAATTACTGATCATGTGGCATGAAAGCTTAATTTCTCGTAAAATAACAAATTTTTATTGCTAACAATTTTTTTAGGCTGCTGCTTATTATTGTTGAAAATCACCGCTGCCATTATACTTTATTCCACATTATGTTTTCAGAAAATTGACTGTATGACGCCACGTTTTCTTCTACTACGAGTGCAAAAATCCATAAACATCCATTCGTAAACTATAACAGTAAGTTTGTTGAGTCTCCGAGTGTGATATCCACATGTTTTTGCACTCTTAGTGCAAGGAAACGAGTTGTCATCCAGTCACTTTTCTGAAAACATAATGTGGAACAAACTATAGTGTGCCGATTTACGAAAAAATTCACTTAAGAATCTCGCTGCATTTATACGATGCACACTTCTTTTTTTTCAATATTTTTTTCCATATAAAGGCACAGTTCATAAGATTTTTCCATGCTGTACTTCTTTTACTGTAAATTAATAAAATACAGAGCACATTTCCTATTTCAATTTTGTTTTATTTGTAACCAGTAGCAATACCGTGGTCAATAAATTGATTTATATGCAATCCAACTACTGATTTTTGCTTGAATTGTAACAAACTAGAAACGGCTTTGCAGCCCTCTGTCATAGACGCCAGGCCTTACAACAATCAGAACACTTCAAAACTGTTCATTGTTATTCAGATTTAAAGGTGCAGTCTGTGTTTGTTTTAAAACAATGTTGCCTACTTTATTAATACCACAACCTAGCGAAGTACCATCATCTCTCAGCAGCAATGCGCAAAAGCAAAACATGAGGCATCATTTATTATCTGTTATCTATTATGATGGTCATGGCCTACTTCCTCAAATCCTCCTAAAAACCACTTGAAAGCGGCAACTTACATGATCTGTGGTATATGCTGTCGTCCTTAGATGGGCTACCTTAGATGGGGGAAAAGAGGTGGGACTGTTGCAGCGGCCGTTTTTCCTAGGCAAATGGTTGGTTTAATGGTTTAAAATAAAATTAAAACTAAAACAGTTGCCTTTATTTTTTCGTGCTGTATTCTTAAAATCGCTACAAACATCAACACGTGAACACAAATAAATATTGGAATATTTTCAAAAGACGAGATTATTTTGTGGAGATGGGAGGATTCAAAATATAAGCTGCTCCTGGACCCAGTGATAGCTCCACAAATTCATAAAATGCACTAACATATTTTAATTTTCGAAAGATTTGTTACTTTCTTGGTCACAAAAAAAAACACTTGCGAAAATGCATAAAAACACAGACGTATTTACAAACATGGTGGCCTGCCATGCCGCCACCTTGGAGATCTCCAAGATGGCGGCATGGCAGGCTGTGTTTGTAAATACGTCTGTGTTATGCATTTTCGCAAGTGTTTTTTTGTGACCAAGAAAGTAATAAATCTTTCGAAAATTAAAATATGTTAGTGCATTTTATGAATTTGTGGATCTATCACTGTGTCCAGGAGCAGCTTATATTTTGAATTGGAATATTTGTTACAACGTTATCCTACTCATAAACTGTAATTTCACAAATCGATTTACAGTTCGACTGAAATCATGCTTCTCGTTTGTGAGACTTGGACGTATTCAGTCATACACATGTTAGCTACTTCAGATGAATGTATGTACTAGACATACGAATCTAGCACGTACAATGACTGTTATATATTTACATTAATAAAATGTAGTGTTAAAAACTATACAATAAACTATTATTATTACCTATGTAAATTATTATGTATGTGTGTTAATTATTGAGCTGTACAAACTTTTGATGGATAGAAATACTAGCTTACTGATTGAGAATATTTTGCATTTTACGAATTCATTATTTATCCTGATACTACTTTGTACATTTTAACATTGCAAGTTGTTACTCATTGCATCTTTAAAAATGTACATTAGTTTAGTTTTACTTTAGTCATCTTCTTAATTTGTACTTATTAACTTAATTGTGTCATGTAAATGAAAGTAATGTTTTTAATTTCATATGTGCATTGATGTACGCAAAAATGAACTGTTGTGGTTTTTACATGTTAGCACACAAAGACTCCTTGGAGTTTAGTGCAAATTAATTAAAAAATTCGATTAATATCATCATTATTAATATTTTAAACATAAATACACTATATAAGAAATGAAATGACTAAATAAGTAATTATTCTACACGTTATTTATATGTTAAAATGTAAACAATGTACCGTAAAAAAATTTTCCAAAAAACCCTCCGAGCATCGTCAGCAATGAAAATTGTCTCATTATTATTAATAACACCATTTATGCACCATGCACCATTTATGGTTGCACCACTGCGAATTATGTCTTAAACTAAAAAAAAAAAAAACACTTAACAAGGCCGCACAGGCACTGTTTGGTAATGGCAGCATTGCATACACCAAGGAAATTTATAAAAATAATAAACTTTTAGACTTCTATAACTTATATCGTCTTAATATCATAACCAGGTGTTTCTTTAAGATAGATTATCAGATACTGACCATTTAGAAATAAGACTGATTGGCTTGCTGTTCCATTGTGGCAAAACTCCTACGGTAAAAGAACTTTATCCTACCAAATTACAGATATCCTTAATAACATACCCCTCGACCTGAGGACTAAATTGGAGCCTCGAAACAGAAAAAAAAAAACAGATTAAACACTGGCTACTTGAATCATACATCTGAAAATATAACCATGACTTTTTTACCTAACTTTATATTATAATCCAATGTTATTTATGTATATAAAAAGTGTATTTATGTAACACTTATCAGTGCACAAACAAGTCAAAAGATTTCTTGCTTAATGTACATATTATGCTTACATGACTGATTAAATTATTATTTTTAATATTATTATTATTATTATTATCACTATTATTTATTAAGTTTTATTGAATGAAATCAGACACATAATTAGTATTGTCTTATCACAACTACGTCTTGTTTTACTACCCTAATAGCCATTGGTACGAATTGTTGTACATTGTGAATTACGTAATAATTCAAAATAAAATAATTCGAGGGTATGAAGCCAGAAGGTTTTATAATGCTTTGAACCAAAATGTT